>JXTB01000445.1:339804-363235 GCA_002914805.1 Parasponia andersonii
ACCTCCATGTTTTATTAAAAAATAGTTGTTTTATAGAAACATCCCATGATTTCAAAAGCCCATAAGAAAAAAGAAATACTAATGAGAAAATTTCATTTTTTTATAGTAATTTTTCAAAAAAAAAAAATGAAAAATCCTAGTATTTGAAATTATCCTGAAAAATTCTGAATTTAATTATAAAAATACTATTTTTAAAAGTATTTAGAAAACTCACTTTTTATTAATTAATGAGACACTTAAGGTAACTAGCCAAGTAACTGGCTTGGTTACCTCGAGTACTATTAAAAAGTACTAATTTTGATGAAAAATGTTCTTTTTGAAATACTTTTAAAGTGTCAGTTTTATAATAATATTTTTGAAAAGTGATATTTTTCAAAATCAATCCGAAATTGTTCAAAAAAATTAGTCCATCAAGAATTTTTCAATTTTTGGTACTTTGGGTAAGAAATTTTGTAAGAAGCCCAGCACTAACTCTACGTAGTTGTACATACCAATTAATCTTCTTTATTATTAATATACACATATCGAAGATTTCAAAAGTGATCAATTTTAAAAATCGTTAATATATGAATGATGTATATATATATATATATATATATAGTTAACTATAAGGGTTTGTGAATAGTTAGAATAACTTACAGGATCGCTGGCGAGCCTGTATTCATGCATTATCCATTTAGTGGGCTTTGCTTGCTTGCGATTATGAGCTTTATTATTGTTCTGATAGTCATGAAACTTGAGCAGTTTTCTGTAACCTATTGTCTGATTTTTTGAATTAAAGATTTTTTGGTCACCCGTACTTTCCCTCCAATATCCTCCTTCTGTCTCTTCTGATGATTCAAGTTTTTCTTTTTTACTCTTTTCCCGTTATCTCTTGTAGACACTCAAATTCTTTTCGAAAAATAATACCTTTCATGGTTAGGTAAATAAGATACTAGTGTCCCTATACACAGAGAAGAAACATCAAAAGATTGATTTTGTTAATGAGAAAGGAAATTAGATTTTTTAAGGTAAAAGTTTTAAAAAAAAAATTGAAAAATTCTGGATTTGATTAGAAAAATATCACTTTTAAAAATATTTAGAAAAATAACATTTTTAATTAATCATTGAGATAATTGAGTTAATATATTAAATTACCTAAGCAACCCAACTGGTTATCTCAAGTATCACCGAAGAATACCAATTTAGAAGAAAAAATTATATTTTTCTAAATATTTATCAAAAATTATAATTTTATAAAAAATTTTATAAGTGATATTTTTCTAAATCAATCGGAGACTTTTATAAAAAATCAGCCCATTTAGAATTTTTCAATTTTTAACACTATAGCTATGTAAAAAGCCCCTTACCAAGAAAAAAAAAGTTTAAAAACTATATTTACAGTCAAGAAAGAAAACAAGTAAATGCGGCAATATATAAACTATAATCAAGAAAAAGCATTATTATTCAAGAATATCAACGTGTAAAACATTATATTTCATCCGTCAGAATTTCTCCATTAGTGTGTATATATTTATACACGAAAGTTTTTCGACTAAACTGTACATGTAACGTTTCTAATAATAAGCCTAACTATGAATTTAATGTAATATCTATAAAAATACGTTTAATGAAAGTTTAAAAAAAAAAAAATACTTACAATCAAGGTAGCGTGGAGAACATGCGTACACACCGCCTTCAATGGTGTTGATAGTATAAAGTGGAATATTATAGCCATGTATTTTGTTCCAGAGATAGGAACACAACTCTTCATCGGTAGGCATAAACCTATAAGTATGACCAATTGGAATGGCCATGATCGTACGTAGAGTAGAGAAACCGAATAGCTAGTGAGAAATAGTGTATAGTTAGCGTCAATACTAAGCATCCGATTATAATTCTCTCTTTATGATTAGTCAGTCGGTTACATAATTTCATCTATTTCTCTTTTAGGCTTAATTTATATTTCTTTTTTAGTCAGTCGGTTATATTTCTCTTTTAGGTTAATTACCAGATGGATTTTACATATATTGTAATTTCATCTATTTCTCTTTTAGGCCTAATTTATGGATGATTAAATTATACTTCAAAAAATAAAATTCAAAAGTTCTCTTAAAGATATAGTAATATTTTTCGTTTAAATAAACAGTTGATTTGGTTTTAATATCCCATAAAATTTGTAACATTTCTATTTACGTTCTTATCGATAAGCGAAAAATAACATTGTCCTCTTTATTATTTCAATAATTAGTTACATTACCAGAAAAAAATACTTATAGAAATAAAAATACTAGAACGTACTATTCAACATTCATGTTTTTACTTTCCTTAAGTACTTATCAAATTATATACTTTGTATATGACGTATTTTTGTTAAAACTTTAATAGTTTGTTAACAAAAAATGGTTGTATTATTGCATTAATCTTCATAGTCTAATGTGAAAGTTGAAAATTTGGTCTTATTCTTGACCATAGTTACCAAATTATATGCTTTATAATGTAATGATTTATTTATGTCAAATAATTAAAAGTTGCAATAATTAATTACATAATTCAGGAATCATTATTGTGCAAGTTAAAAATTATAATAGATATAATATAAGTACTATTAATATTATAAACCTTTTATTTTAATATTTGTATGCTGATTGTGTTTTTTTTTTTTTAAAAGTATACTTAATTAAATTCCTCATTTTAGGATAGTATCATTTTTATGCCATGTATTTTGACACTTTGTTAAGTTTATATACTTTATGTTTTAGTTATTTTTAATATTGACCATTTGATTTAATATTTGTTACAAATTTATACTCTAACTCTAATTTAAAGTAGTTTTGGATCAATTTTTATATGGTTTACTTTCAATTTTTAAACGATATCTTTGTGTAAATTTATAATAAATATAAAATCTAATTGTCAGTATTGATAATAACCAAAATACAATGTATAATTTGAACAAAGCGTCAAAATATAGGGTATAAAAGTGATTTTATCTCTAAACAGGTGTATATAGGGTATAAAAGTGATTTTAACTCTAAATAAGTGTCGGGATATAAATTTGTAATATATTTAAAATCTGAAAGTCAATGTTGATAATAAACAAAATACAAGGTATAAACCAAAAAAATATCAAAATACAGGGTATAAAAGTGATTTAACTCTAAATTAGTGTCAGTATATTAATTTGTAACAAATTTTAAATATGAGGGTCAATATTGATGATAATAACTAAAACAGAAGGTATAAACGAACAAAGTTTCAAAATACATGGTATAAAAACGATAACATCTTGTACTCCATTTAAACTACTTGTGTAGGTGTTTTTATATTTTATCTCGTTTTATTAGGTCGTTTATATATCTTTTTTTTTCCCCTTTAAATTAGAAGAAAACAACATAAGAAAAATGGAAAAATGAAGGGTGGGAAAATGGCACTATTTTCCTGGAAAAATATGATCAGAGAGAACGATATTTGTCTTTTTTTTTTTCAAAAAAAAGACACGCATTTGTAGAAAATAATATTAAATAAAATCAAAAATAAAAACGAACAAAAACCCTATAAAAGAATAATAAAAAAAGGACAGGAATATATAAAATGACAACATCAATTAGAAAACGACGAAAAGAGGAAAGCGGTAGTGAATCTAACACGACAATCAAATAACAGACGACAAGAAACAGAAACCAAAAAAGAAGGACAACGACAGTAGATACAAAACGACTATTAAACATTAGATGACAGACTTGAAAAATAAAAAAGACAATAAATAGGCATACGACAAGACACCATAAATGACAATGAAAACACGTAGATATTCGTGGTAGGGAATTGACCACAAAAGGAAAATAAACAAATAAAAAAATGAGAATAAAACCTCAATCAACAAGATGATACAACATCTAAACTTGAAAACGACGGTGAACGGATATAATGAACAAAGGGTAACATGGAGAAAGTAAATATGACAATATGTATCAAAATGACAATCCGAAAGAACTGAAAATCCGGAGTAGCCACCGTATAATAATTTTTTTTTAAAAAAAATTGAGCTTAATTAATAATTTTTACTTATTATAAATTAAAAGAAAATATCTCTAATTACTTAATCTCCGCTCCACCTGATGAAAATAACTTTTTTTTTTTGTTTAACTGCAGCATAACAATATTCAAATTAACAGGCAGAGAGATATCGCTCAAAATCTTCATTAAAAATAAAACTAATGCATGAAAAATATATATATATGTTTTTTTTCCAGGAGTAAGAAAAAGAAAAAAAAAAGCTTAAATAAGCAGCCTAAAAAACAGAAGTGACAGGAACTGCAGTGTCTAAATTCGCTTCTTTAATATTATTAAAAATAAAAAAAAAATTAAAGGGACCCAAAAAATGTTTTAAATTATGCCTGATGAAATCGTCACTCATTAGTTATGATATTAAAAAAAATAATTCATGATGATGATAATATTTAGTAGCTAGTTGCAAGTCACCAACAACATTAGAAAGTTTATGAAACAATGATAAATTTAATAAAAGAAAAGTCTAAAATGCTACAATAAACAAGTAATATTATAGAATGGAATCCATCGTGAAAGATTAATAAACAAGTAATATTATGGAATGAAAAGATTAATAAACAAGTAATACTATAGAATGGAATCCATCGTGAAAGATTGAAAGACGTAATAATAAGTATATTAATCAATAAGAAAAAGTACATAAATATAGCTTCAACTTAAGGTTTTCTCTGGCTAGCAAGTAATATCTAGAGAGTATAAGAAACATACAAAAAATTAGTACAAACATCTGTTTTGGAGTGATAAATTTTTATAATTAGTCATTAATTAAAAATATTAAATCACAAATAATGTGATATAAGGTTAGTTAAAAAAATTTGATAAATGAATTTTTTATTAAAAAATTATCAATTCCATGCCAGCTTATGCCACATTATTAGAATGCTATGCGTCATAATATTATTGAGCCATTTGTCTAAGTTCTTATTAACCCCAATACTACAGGGCCACGTGTTAAGCTTTTATTGAACCACTTCTTTTCTAGCTATGTGTCACGTAATGCTACTTCAAGTTCGGTGATGATAAGTTAGAGGGTTAGGTGTCAACGAACCAAGAACTTTGAACTCTCAAAGTCAGTTGGCCACTTGCTTGCACCGTTTAAAGCATTTGCAATAGGAGTTATAATCAGATGTACAACTTGTTTGCCCATTAAATGTACAAGCTCTCTCTTTCTTTCATTCATTCCCGAATACTAGTGTTCTTTGCCTTTCCTTTTATTTTATTCATAGCCATAGCATATGTATTCCTTTTCCTATCCTTTTCTTCCCTCTGTATATTCAATCCCACTCACCCAAAGTCCAATATAAACTATTCATTGATTTCTCTTCTACTTTGTTAATTATTCCTTCACCATGAACTTACTATTATTGTAAACTATTATTGTTTTAGTCCTCTAAGTCTACGATTTCTTTGACCATCATTTCTTCATCATTTTATTTATTTATTCATTTACTTTTTTTCATTTACTTTTTTTTTTCTTCTTTCCTTTCAAACCGAGGCCATAATCGTAAGTCCACTAGTACTATAAATTGTTATTCCTATCAAAACATATAAACTCCGTTATTGTTATTCCTTTAACACATTTAATATCTTTTTTGTTATCTTTACACATCAATCTTCTATTTTTCTTATCTCGCACATAATTTTTGATTCATTTAATCACAAAATTCATTATCTTTAGCTTAATTT
The DNA here is from genome assembly GCA_002914805.1 of Parasponia andersonii. Classification (NCBI taxonomy): domain Eukaryota; kingdom Viridiplantae; phylum Streptophyta; class Magnoliopsida; order Rosales; family Cannabaceae; genus Trema; species Trema andersonii. The sequence goes on from JXTB01000445.1 coordinate 345,544, forward strand.
TATAGATTTTAGGGCACTGACTACTTCTTGGACTCATGTTTTATATTTTTGTGGTGCTTATCAACAAACATAATAATTAATATTTAAATTCTGTAATTTAAATTACTCATAGATTTGTGTGGAAGAGTTATTTAATAAGTTGAGTTGTAGCTTATACCACTCTTGTTTGTAACCACCCATATTATTTTTTACTACTTTAAATACTTGTTGATCCGTGATCTGAGTTGTTTAGCAAGTTGAGTTATAGCGTATACAATCCTTATTTGTAACCGTTCACGTTAAATTCAATAGTTTATATTCATGTTATTTATTTTCAGTATTGTTTATTTATAGTTTTTACTGAATAGCTAGAATCATTTCTGTTAGAAAACTAACTGTCTTTTTATTTGTTTATGACCATATAGATGGTATCACCTGTGTCAGAAACACTGATTATCATACATGTAATGATGGTCATTAAAACTACCCACACTTATTTACTTACAGATTGAACTGTAAAAACGCGAATAACTTTCTAACATAAAAAATTGTATGACGTCATTTTCTCCGCTTTCTACCACTATTTTGCTTATCATTAATTAAGTATTCTTACGCTTAATTAATTTTGCTCTAATCAAATTACTAAAAAGCACCCCAGAACAAGGTCGTTTTCCATTGTTAAAAAAAAAAAAGAAAAAAAAAACCATCATTTTCAACCGAAAAATGAATATGATCTAAATTCAAGTCATAAATTAATGACATGTTACTTGGAAATCTTCATCGATCTAAAATTTTATTGAAATACGGATTTGATTTATTAGTTGGACATAAAATGACATATAAAATTAGGAGAAAATTTGACGCGAATAGTGGTATTAATTTGGACTAAAATGACAATTTTAGAATTATTTTGAAAAATAACATTTCTAATAATATTACACAGAAGTGTGACCTTGGTTACACATATAGAAAGATGATTCTTCAAAATACTGTTTTTAGTCCAAATTATTACTTATCAGGTCCATTTCCAAAAATTAGACGGATTTGGATATTCATATTAGAGAGAAGAAATTAAAGTTCCCTTCAACCATGGGTATGGTCTGTACGGACTAAAAGTTTATTGTAACTTGGATATTTATTGATTGTAGATCAGCAATATTTTGTATATCTTGTTAGAGCAAAAAGAACAGAAAGGAAAAATTGACTGCAAGCCATTTTTAAAAGGCCTAATTTGTCAATTTCTAAAAGGAAATTTACTAAAATTGAACCATCTATAGAACTATTGAGAGGTAAAGCTGACAAAGAATCAGAAACAGAAAAGAAAAATCATGGGCATGGAGAAAATTCAAGAGAACACATGCGATACATATTGATCTCTGTTCATAGGATAAAATTCTACCATGGAGATCATATAAAGATTATGAAAAGGGTATGTGATTAATTAGTGACTTTAAAGATGTCCTTATTATTGCTAGATAAAAAATTATCGATCGTGATACTTAATAAAATTTGATATCAATCTATGTGGAAACGATAACTTTATTTAATAGTTTTACTAAAAACTTGATATTATATACTTGCGGTATAATTTTGTGAACAGTAATCAGTAATCTTAATTGCTTTTAAATTGTTTCAACATCTCTTAATATTTTGCTTTGATTCCTTTTATTTTTGGCAAAAATAGAGGATTCTGAAATTTAATTGGCCCTAGTTGGAGAAAGCTTGATATCACGGTCCGTCGTTTGAATCATTTTAATTGAGAATGTTTATGTTTATGCTGATGCTTGTAGGATAGGCATGTCAATGCCCTGTACCAACCCCATCAAAATATACATGCATGCAAAATTAAACATGCAACAGATGAGTCCTGACCATTAAAGATGGATGACTACTTTTCGAAATCTAAATTATCAGAAGTCAAAATTTCTTTTCCAAAATCCTTTGCTCCCCTGTATGTTGAGCCCTATCAACTATATATGCAGACCATACTAGCATATCAACTGTCGTAGAATGACTAGTAGTGACTACTAGATACCTTCTATTTGTAGAATTCTAATTTATTTCTTTAGTGGTTTCCAATAATCCTAGGATATAATTAGGAATATTCTGAGGAGGTGATGTTCATTATTATCTTCTAATCCATGAACAACAATACACATGCTCTCTATATAAATAGCAAAATAATATAAAGCGAAACTATTAATAAACAAAAAAATAGACAACAACAAAGAAATTAACAAAGCTGGAACGTATACTTTTAAATAAAAGGATGAGTATGACATTAAAAGACTAAAGCACATCCTAACTAGATTGGCAACTACTATAGCCTATTATCATATGTTAGATTCATCCCGAATTTACTTGTATCCTAAAAAATAATTACAAATTGAATAATATCATACTAGAAAATCGGCTACAATTACAATCCAAAAGGGAACTTAAAAGTCTAAATTCTTTTTTGAAAAAAAAGAGATACTCTAGAGGGGTATCCATAAGATCGTGTTTTATTTATAAACCTTTTATTTGGATATCATCCTCCCAGAATATATTTCATTAAAGACCTTAATAGAAAAAACCGGTGGGAAAAATTCTAGTAAGGGAAGAAAGAGTACATATTCTGTGATTCTTGCTACGTTAGTTGTGGTAAATATTACATACGTAATTGCTAGCTCCTGTTGTACGTGTTCCTTTAGCAACTCTGATGTTACAATGACTTTCTTCGATTTTACTAAAACAATTTTGCATGTCTCATTGGTGCAGGTTGGTCGAACTCCGTACATATATAATAACCACTGGACACTAATAAATCTTCAATCATTGCTTCATTGTCTTCGGAATTATCTTCTTGTGATGCATCAATGGTAGGTGGCTGATGATTACTTAGGAGTTGATCCTCATTCATTTTGGCATTATTGCTATCTATAAAGTCATTGTCATTAAGAGTGCTCAACAAACTGTTAAACTCCTCTAATATGAAATCCTTTACTGTAAGCTCCCCTTCAAGACTGCTCGTAAAACCTCCTTGTTCAAGCTCATACATTTCAACTCCATCAAGCTCATCTATTTTGGCACTATTATCTCTGAGAACAGTCTCAAGAGTGCTAGCAAACTCTTCAATCTAATTCTTTAAGCCATTAAGCTCATCCTTTTCGACTCTTTCAAGCTCATCGAGTGTGCCACTACTGTCTATAATATTATTACTTTGAAGAGTATTGCTCTAAAAACCCCATGCATAATCTTCAATTGGTGTTTGTGTTGGTTTCTTTTTCTTAATATTCTTGTCCTTATTGCAGCAAACGACCCATTCCTGAAACTGAAAAGATAATGTAGGAAATTGGAGATTTTAAGGCTAAAAAGACTAGAAAGGTTAAGAGAGAAACTAGAAAGAATTTTGATGAAAGAAAAGAACTTGTATTACTACTTGAATTGTTTTTTTTTTTTTTTGCTTGATATAAATGGAGGAAGTATCATTCTATTTATACTACTGCAATGATGGTTCTAGATTGTGTAGGAATGCTCCATCCAACTACTAATTACATAATTAATTGTACAATCTAGCAAATACAAGAATACTCTAGAAACTAGGGTATTAAACTATGAACTATTAGATACACATATCAAAACAAGTTCAACTCACAATACAAGCCCAAATAACTAAACTACTTATCTATGGCCTAATAGGTCACAAATAATTTTATTTTCTAATATTCCCCCTTAAACTTGATTTGTGATACCAAATAAATTTCTTAACTTGAGAAAAAACTCATGCTTGAGTGGTTTGGTAAAATATCTGCCACTTAGTCTTGAGTCTTCATATACTTCAACTGCACATCCTTTTTCACAACACATTCTCTTATGTAATGGTAGCAGGTATCGATGTGCTTACTTCTATCATCGAAGACAGGATTCTTTGCCAAAACAATTACTAATTTATTGTCAATACAGATCTCAGTGGATTTATTCTGCGGAATACATAGTTTCTTTAGCAAGTTTCTTCGCCAAATTACAAAACAGACACATGATGTAGCTACAATATACTCTGCTTCACAATTTAAAAGTATGACGATTAGTTACTTCTTAGACATCCATGTGAAAGTAGAATCTCTTATGAAGAATGTAAAGTCACTTATACTCTTTCGATCATCTAAGTCTCTACTCCAATCACTGTCACTCTAACTCACAAGATTATAGTTATTAGATGATGAATATCGTAAGCCAAAGTTACTTGTACCTTTAATATATCGAAAGATTCTCTTAGTAACTTTCAAGTGAGTGGTTATTAGAGATTCCATATAACGACTAACCAAGCCTATGACATAGAGAATATCAGGTCTCGTGCAAGTCAGGTAGCGTAAACTTCCAACTAAGCTTTTATAGAATACTGAATCCACCTTTTTTCTTTCATCATGCTTTGATAGTTTGACTTTACATTCAATCAGTGTATTGACAGTCTTGCAATCATTCACTTTGAACTTCTTGATGATCTCCTTGGCGTAACCTTCTTGTGAAATGAAAATTCCATCTTCTTCTTGCTTCACTTCTATGCCAAGATAGTAATACATGAGCCCGATATTGGTCATCTCAAACTATTTTATCATTGCTTTCATAAACTCTTCGAATATAGATAAATTACTCCCTATGAAGATCAAATCATCGACATAGAGGCACACCATCAAAATATATCCATCTTTCACTTTAATGTACAAAACATGCTCATAAGGACATTTAATGAAGTTATTATCTTAGAACTACTTGTCGATGCGGTTATTCCATACTCTTAGTGCTAGCCTTAACCTGTAAAAAGCTTTCTTCAACTTCAGAATCTTATCTTCTTGTCTCTTAATCCCATATCCAGATGGTTGCTCTATATAGATTTTTTCTTCAAGTATTCCATTCAAAAAAGCAGACTTTGACATCCATTTGATGAATTTTTCTTTTATTTTGAGTACCCAATGAGATGATCAATCATACCATTTCTAGATGAGTGATAAGAGCAAATACCTTATCATAGTCGATACCAGGTCTTTGACTATACCCTTTCCCAACCAATCTTGCCTTATATCTCTCCAGTTCTTCTTTAGCATTCTTCTTAGCCTTGTAAACCCATTTCACACCGATTGCTTTGTGCTTCTTTAGAAGTGTAGCAAGCTTCAATGTATCATTCTTTGTGATCACTTTTATTTCTTTATCTATCGTATCTCGCCATTTTTTACTTTGAACAGTTTCATTAAAATTTAATGGTTCACAATTAGTAAGAAGGCAAAAGAGAGTCAAGTCATTTTGATTCTCAGTTATCACATATATCTCTTGTAAGCTCCTTAATCTAGGTATCCTTTCACTTGAATTGCCACTTGAAGACAATCCTGGTATTGTTTTTTAGTGAGTACTTGCCATTGGTAAAGTAGGTAGGGTAAAAGGTTCTTGTTGTTCTTCTCTTACTTGCTCCACTCTTCGTTGCTCGCTTTCTTCTTCAATATATGGTAGGAAGTCATAATTTCCTCTCATGTCATAATTTCCTCTTATGTGTGTCATTCCTAAGTTCTTTTTTCGTCAAACTCCACATCACGACTAATAATGGTCTTGCCATTATTTGGCTTATAGAGCTTGTAGTTTTTTGAATTAAAGTCATAGCCGATAAAGATAAACTTCTCACTTTTATTGTCGAGCTTCGTTCTCTTTTCATCGGGCACGTGAGCATAAGTTATGCTTCCAAACACTCTTAGGTGAGAGATTCCAAGCTTTCTTCTACTCTAAGCTTCTTATGGCGTCTTTCTCCATACGTTTCTTGTTGGAGAGCGATTTGATAGGTAAACTGCACAAGTTATAGCTTTAGCCCAAAACTCTTTTGGCATTCCTTTGCTCTTGAGCATACTTCTAGTGATATCAAGGATTATTCTATTCTTCCTTTTTGCGATATCATTTTACTGGAGATATCTTAGTACTATTAAAGGAGGCAGATGCTGTTGTCTTCACAATACCTCTGAAACTCATGGGATGTGAATTCTTTTCCTTTATCAGATCTCATTGCCTTGATATTTTGACCACTTTCCTTTTCAACAAGTACCTTAAACTTCTTGAATTTTTCGGACACTTTTGATTTCTCCTTCAAAAAATACACCCAGGTCTTTCTTGAAAAATCATCGATAAAAAGGAGAAAGTAGTTACTCTTACCGAGAGAGCTTGGTCTTATTGGACCACCCACATTAGTATGTATGAGCTTAAGTGATTTATGGGCTCATGAACTTGATTCTCTTGGAAAACTTCTTTTGAATTACTTTCCCAATAAACATCCTTCATATATTTGGTATGGTTAACTGATGAATGGTAGACCTCGTATCATTTCTTTTTTTTACTAATAATTCTAGATCATCAAAATTGAGATGTTCAAACCCTAAGTGTCAAAACCATGATGAATCTTTCTAGCAAGCCTTTAGAAACTTTGCTACATTATTTTGAATAAATAACAAGAACATTCTATTTCTTGTCATTGGCACTTTAGTGATTAACATTCTATTTCTCCATTAGTGTGTATATATATATATATATATGTTGTCAATTCAATAGGTATTTTTTTTTACCTATGGGTAGGTATTTTTTTAGCCGTTGGATCACCATCTAATGGTGATTCAATGCCTATAATGAAGTACATGAAAAGACGTGTATCATTAATGCTCTTTCTCTCTCTTATTTTTTACAATAAAAAATATGCGTGCTAAATTTTCATTCGCCCTATGCATAGGTTAAAAAAAAAATACCTACTAGATTGGTGCCATATATATATATATATATATATACAAAAAAATTTCGACTAAACTGTACATGTAACGTTCCTAACAATAAGCCTATCTATGAATTTTATGTAATATCTATAAAAATACGTTTAATGAAAGTTACAAAAAAAAAAATACTTACAATCTAGGTAGTGTGGAGCACGTGCGTACACACTGCCTTCAATGGTGTTGATAGTATAAGGTGGAATATTATAACCATGTATTTTGTTCGAGAGATAGGAACACAACTCTTCATCGTTAGGCATAAGTATGACCAATTGGAATGGCCATGATCGTATGTAGAGTAGAGAGACCGAATAGCTAGTGAGAAATAGTGCAGTAAATAATGGTAACGAGAGGCTTCTTATATATAGAGAATAGTTAGCATCAATACTAAGCATCCGGTTATAATTCTCTCTCTACAGATAGTCAGTCGATTAATTAATTTCATCTATTTTTTTTAGGCCTAATTTATATTTCTCTTTTAGTCAATCGGTTACAATTCCTTTTTAGATTAATTACCATATGGATTTTACATATATTGTAATTATGTTTTTAGGCCTAATTTATGGATGATTAAATTATACTTCAAAAAATAAAAGTTAAAAGTAATACTCTTAAAGATGTAGCAATATTTTTTCATTTAAATAAACAGTTGATTTGGTCTTAATAAAAATCCCTTAAAATTAGCAACATTTCTATTTACATTCTTATTGATAAGCGAAAAATAATATTGTACCCTTTGTTAATTCAATAATTAGTTACTTTACCAGAAAAAAATAATTATAGAAATAAAATACTAGAACGCACTATTCAACATTCATATTTCTACTTTCCTTAAGTACTTACTAAATTATACGTTTTGCATATGATTTATTTTTATTAAAACTTTAACAGTTTGTGAAACAAAAAATGGTCATATTATTGCATAAATCCTCGTAATCTAATGTGAAAGTTAAAAATTCGATCCTATTCTTAACCACAATTACTAAATTGTATGCTTTGTAATGTAATGATTTTTTAAGTCAAGTAATTAATAGTTGCAATAATCAATTACATAATTTACAGATTATTATTGTGCAAGTTAAGAATTACAATAGATATAATTGAAGCACTATTAATACTATCAATCTTTTATTTTAATATTTGTATGCCGATTGTATTTTTTTTAAGTATATTTAAATAAGTTTCTCATTTTAGGATAGTATCATTTTTATACTATGTATTTTGACATTTTGTTCAGTTTATACTTTTTATTTTTGTTATTATTAATATTGACAATTTGATTTAATATTTGTTACAAATTTATACTCTGACTCCAATTTAGATTAGTTAATTTACTAAGATGATTTAATAAACTTATTCTCGGATCAGTTTTTATATGGTATACTTTCAATTTTTAAATGACATCCTTTGCCAATTAATTGCTCTAAATTGGTGTCAAGGTAGAAATTTGTAACAAATTTAAAATCTGAGAATCAATGTTGATATAAGCAAAACAAATGGTATATATTGAAAAAGTATCAAAATATAGGGCATAAAAGTGATATTAATTTTAAATTAGTATCAGGATATAAATTTATAACAAATTTAAAATCTAAGAGTCAATATTGATGATAATAACAAAAATAAAAAATATAAACAAACAAAACATCAAAATATATGATATGAAAGTGATAATATCTCGTTCCCCATTTAAATTTGTGTAGGTGTTTTTATATTTTATCTCCCTTTATTAGAATGTTTTTATATCTTTCTTCTTTTTTTCTTTGTTTTTTCCCCTATAAAATAGAAGAAAGCAACATAAGAAAAACGGAAACACGAAGGGTGAGAAAATTGCACTATATTNAAAAAAAAAAGGACAAGAATATATAAGACAACAACATCAATTAGAAAACGAGGAAAAGAGGAAAGCAAAATGCAGTACGACAATCAAACAAAAGACGACAAGAAACGGAAACCAAAAAAGAAGGAAAACGATAATAAAAGCTAAACGACTATTAAACATTAGATGACGGACTTAAAAAATAAAAAGACAATAAATAGACATACGACAAGACACCATAAACGATAGTGAAAATACGTAGATATTCGCAGTAGGGAATTGACCATAAAAAGAAAAAGAACAAATAAAAAACGATAATAAAACCTCGATCAACGATACAAGATGATACAATGTCTAAACTTGAAAACCACAGTGAGAACTCATACAATAAACAAAGGGTAACATGGAGAAGGTAAAAACGACAATATGTATAAAACTGACAATCTGAAAGGATTAAAAATCCAGAGTAGCCACCATATAACAACAAAAAAAAATTTTCGTTGAACTGCAGCATAATAACATTCAAATTAATGGGCAGAGAGATATCCCTCAAAATCCTCATTAAATATAAAACTAATGCATGAAAAAATATATATTTTTTTTTTGTCGGGAACAAAAAAAGAAAAAAAAAAAAAAGCTTAGGCAAGCAACCTAAAAAACAGAAGTGATGTATATGAGTCGCAGCTTCTAAATTCGCTTCTTTAATATTATTAAAAATAAAATAAAAAACTGAAGGGACCAAAATTTTTTTTAAAACTATGCCCGATGAAGTCATCACTCATGAGTTATGATGTTAAAAAAATAATTCATGATGATAATATTTAGTAGCTAGTTTTAGGTCACCAAGAGCATTAGAAAGTTCATGAAACAACGATAAAATTCAACAGAAAAAAATCTAAGATGCTACAACGAACAAGTGATATTATAGGATGGAATCCACTATGAAAGATTGAAAAACGTAATAATAAGTACATTAATCAATAAAAAAAGGTACATAAATATAGCTTCAACTTAAGGTTTTCTCTAGCTAGCAAGTATCATCTAGAGTGTATAAGAAACATATAGAAAGTCAATACAAACTTCATTTTCCATTGTTAAAAAAAAAAAAGAAAAAAAAACTATCATTTTCAACCGAAAAGTGAATATGGTCTAAATTCAAGTCATGAATGAATGACACGTTACTTGGAAATCTTCATCAATCTAAAATTTTACCAAAAAAAGGATTTGATTTATTAGTTGGACATAAAATGAGATATAAAAAAAATTTGACATAAATAGTGATATTAATTTGGACTAAAATGACTTTTTTAGAATTATTTTGAAAAATAACATTTCTAATAATATTACACAGTTGTGTAAACCTTGTCACACACAATTGTATAACACTAATAGAAAGATGATTCTTCAAAATACTGTTTTTAGTTCAAATTACTATTTGTCAGGTCCATTTCAAAAAATTAGAAGGATTTGGATAATCATATTAGAGAGAAGAAATTAAACTTCCCTTCAACCATGGGTATGGTCTGTACGGATTAAAAGTTTATTGTAACTTGGATATTTATTGATGGCGTATTTCAGGTTAGAAGAAAAAGAATAGAAAAAGGTCTAATTTGTCAATTTCTAAAAAGTAATTTACTAAAAAACGAACCACCTACAGAATTTTTGAGAGATAAAGCCAACAAAGAATCAGAAACAGAAAAATCATGGACATGGAGAAAATTAAAGAGAACAATAGCGATACATATTGATCTATGTTCATAGGATAAAATTCTACCGTGAAAATTATGAAAAGGGTATGTGATTAATTAGCGACTCTTAAGATGCCCTTAGACACGTCGGCAAGTCACTTAATTGAGAATATTTGTGTCACCATCCTAAGATATTATATAATCTACTTAATTAACAGCACTGATTGACGATTTTTTATAATCTACTTAATTAACCGCATGATTGACTCTTCTTAGAGAATTATTCAACAAAAGGAGTACTGTTGATGATGGTAGGACTGTTGCGTTATGTCTTAACTCTTAAAGTCTCAAATTAGTGGCCCATAAAAAATATTAAAGAAAATGAAATTAATATTGCTCAGATCCCAAGCCAACCAAGAAATTTCTATAATTGTATAATGAAAAAGAAATGCATAGGTGATTGATAACGAAGGCAAGCATGCCCACCGACACACTACTTGAGAAAATCTACTATGAAGTACGTATGTAGTTGAAATATTTCGGACTAGGAGATAGGAAAACGAGTGTCATAGCTCATAGAGTAAAGCTCTTTGCTTCGGGTGCCAAAGCCTGGTTTGTGTGAGCTTTATGACTAGACCTAGTGCCTATAAAAGGAGCGTTGAGCTTTGGTCCCAAAAAAAAAAAAGAGCCTTGGGCAACAAATTACAGGAAAGAGCAAAACAAAGTCGAGCAATATAAAACAATGTAAGTGTTTTGATTGAGCAAATGGGCACCAATAATACACAATTATGTGTATTAAGTGATTCTAAATAATAAAATAAATCTTGTATAAAATATAATTATAATTAATTAATAATAAAGTATTTGGCATACCTCTATCATTATGCATTTTCATTAGAATACGCGTCAATTTCAACCCAATTTTCAATGGGATGTTAGTGCGGCAAACGCGTCTAATATAAAACCCTAAAATAATACACAAGATGATGAATAAGAAACAATTATCAATTTATGAGAAGCAAAGCAATTTTGTTTGCTTGTGCAATATTTTGATGCTAATATTTTCTATGCCATGATGTAGATGCATTGAAACATCTTCTCACAACAAAATGCCCCGTACATTTTGGCTATATCCTCTAAAGTCTAAATGACAATTTAGTCAAAGACTAAAGATTTGCTGAAAAGGATTATTAACTAAAATAATGTTAGACAAGAATGATTGAAATGTGTATATGTGCTATTCATCAATTTTTAAACAAATTGAATCCCCACATGGATAACACTGGAGCTTGTTTGAATTTTACATGACTCTCAGAAGTCTGGTTATCAGGTTCATAAGCAGAAAAGTAGCTTTTAATATAAACTTATACATGCGTTTATATGATCTATTATAAGTATATAATCTCTGATAATATAAACCCATATATACAGTTACAGACTCACAGAGATCTCTTGATCAGGCGCTCCAAGGAATAATAATCAACTATGGCAGTAGATCACTCAACGCAGCTTCATGTAGCAATGTTCCCGTTCTTCGCATTCGGCCACGTCAGCCCATATATCCAGCTTTCCAACAAGCTCTCCTCCCACGGCGTCCGAATCTCGTTCCTCACAATCCCGGGATTCATTTCCCGAGTCCAAGACTTGCTCATTCCCTCACCAAACACCCGAATCATTCCCATCCAAATCCCACCGTCCATTCCGGGCCTCTCCCCCGACGTGGCTGGAACCGCCGATCTACCACCGTCCGATGCCGTCAAACTCATCACAGCCATCGATCTCACTCAACCGCAGATCAGAACCATCTTATCAGATCTCAAACCCCATTTCGTGCTTTTTGATTTCGCTCAGCACTGGCTTCCCTCCCTCGCTTCCGACCTCGGAATCAAGGCTTTGATCTTCTCTGTCTTCTCCGCCATTGCCAACGCCTACGCCATCGTACCAACGAGGCTCGCAGGCGTTGAAGGACGCCCGGTCACCGCCGACGACCTCGTTAAACCTCCGCCGGGGTTCCCCACGAGTTCTTTCCATGGCGGCCGTCTGATCAAAACCTTCGAAGCTCGAAGCTTCGCGTTCGTGTACGAACCTGTAGAAGGAAGCCTCAGTAACTATGACAGAGTCCAAGAAGGCATTAATGGCTGCTCTGCCATGGTTCTGAAAACCTGTTCTGAGATGGAAGGTCCTTACATAGATTACATGAAAATCCAGTTCAGAAAACCCTTCATCTTGACCGGCCCGCTCGTGCCGGAGCCACCTTCCCGCGAACTCGACCCGAAGTGGGCCCAATGGCTCGCTCTGTTCCCGGCGAAGACTGTCGTCTTTTGCTCTTTTGGGAGCGAAACGTTTCTCACGAGAGAACAGATAAGAGAGCTAGCTCTGGGTTTGGAACTCACCGGTCTGCCGTTTCTATTGGTCCTGAATTTCCCAGCGAACGTCGCCGGCGGTGGTTGGGCTGAGCTGGAACGTTCTCTGCCGGAAGGGTTTTTAAAGAGAGTGAAGGATAGGGGTTTTGTCCACGTCGGATGGGTCCCACAGCAGCTTATATTGGCGCATACGAGTATCGGGTGCTACCTTTTCCACGTGGGATTCAGCTCAGTGATTGAGGCACTGGTCAACGACTGCCAGCTGGCACTCTTGCCTATCAAAAGTGATCAGTTCTTCAACTCGAGGCTGGTTGGGGAGACTGGCATTTTGAAGGCTGGGGTGGAGGTAAAATTGAGGGACGAGGATGGGTATCTTGGGAAAGAAGAAATTTTGGCGGCAGTTAAGACGGTTATGGTGGATGTTGATGTTGAGCCCGGACGGTCGATACGGTTGAACCAGCAAAAATGGCGTAAGTTTTTGCTAAACAAGAATGTTCAAGATAAGTTTATCTCAAATATGGTTTCGGAGATGAAGAAAATGAAGAATGGCGTTGTATAATATGAAATCTGTTGTAACCCTATTATACCAGTAATGCAGTAGGGATTTCAAATTCGGTCAAATGACAAATTCACTATTGACCACGTAGTTTTGTTAAGCTGTATGATTTTGACGTTTAACGTAACTAATGTTAAGAAAGAAATACTAATATAAGCAAAAATGTATTATATACACAGTAATTCAGTAAGAAAAGAAAAATATCAGCCCAGTCCTAATTCAGGCACAAAAACTTTCAATGCCAATGCCAATTCCATAAATTTTAATCTCATTTTGATGAGACGTAATTTTATAATAGAATCTAAAAAATTATTATACAATCATCGAATTAGTACTGCATGAGCATTGAATTAATGTTGAAATTGATCAAAATTTTTAATGTTTGTCTTCAAATTTTTAGAAATTCGCATAAATTGATCGAAATTTAATTTTTAAATATAAAAATTTCTTAATCACGAACTAAAATGATAAGCGAGCGAGAAAGTTGAGAGATTATGCGTGAGAGAAATTTGCTAGGACAAGCACAAAGCATAGCAAAGTGGATGTTTGAATTTCTCTCTCTTTTTTTTTTCGAGAGGTTTTAAGTGTTTCTTTTAATACTAGTCACTGGCCTTGCTTTGCACGTCTGGAGTATTATTGTGGATCTTAGAGAAGTCTAAATTTTGACGGTTTTAATATTTAATTTATTAAGTAAATATACCAAGTTTTCATGCCAATTATTACAAAATATTAATCATATCAAACAAGGATTGTTAACATATAGCCAGGTTTACTTTAACTTTTTTAACAAGTTATAAAGCTTCTTATCCATGGTGAAGGCTCCAATTTTCTACATCTCACAGTTTGCAAAGGTTTTAATTTGTAAACTCTTGAACTTTGAAATCAATTTGAGATAGATATATTCAAAATTCTTATTAAGCACGAATTCTGATGACACGAAGTCAATGTAGAAATTAAATCTTCTAGTATATAACATAAACCAATTCACGAATTTTTATTTAATTACTCTTAAGAAGGCGAACGTTACGACCTTTATAAAAATAATTGAAAAACCTTGTATATGTAAAAATTTGACAAGCATCGTACTATCTAAATCTTTGATCCTCTAGTATAAGGGGAAAATAGAATACCAAAAGTTTCATTGGGTTAATACCAAAAGTTCTTTTGAAATGGCTTTATTGGAAGTAGAAGCAAATTGAATAAAGAATGTGTGAGATTGTAAAAATAAAAAGGACGGAAAAAAAAGTGAGAACCACAATAATTAGATATAGCAATGAGATGATAAACAAAATGAGAACAAAAGTGAAAATACAATAAAAACATACAAAAATTTTTGGGAACTGATAATGAAATTAATAATAAGAAGCTTGCAACATAACAAGAAGTAACATATACTTGAAGATGTGTATGCGCTTATGATTTTCAAAAAAATAATAGCAGCCTTTGGTACAAGTTCTATTGTTGTAGCATCCAAATGATTGGCAGGCTGGCAGTGATAAATTATCTGAAGTAGTATTAGAAACTTTACATAAATATTCTTAGAATAAGTTTGTTGTTTTATAGTTCTGAAAAAGTATCAAATAATTGCATGTACCGAAGTAATGGTTCCAAAGAAATCTCCTGTATTGAACAACCAAACGAAAAGATGATAAGAAATTCACTCTTCTGGACTAAAACAGGGGTGCTGAATGTTAGGGAATAATCTCCCTAATAGACACACAACAGTGGAAGCGATAGAATAAATATGAAAAATAATGTTGAAATAAAATAAACATGACACACAAATTAGCATGGTTCACCAAATTGGCTACGTCCACGGAGCTGCTGTTGATTTTCACTATTAGGAGAAAAAAGAACCTTTACAAGTGTTTCCACTCAACACTCTCAACTCACACCCCAAACCCCGAATACACCCAAGAGAGAAACTGTATTTTTCTCTAACTCTTAAGAGTAAAATTTCTCTATTTTACTCTCACCATGCTTGCTGTTTCTCACTTCTCTGGGATGATTAACAATGAGAGATGAGGACCCTATTTATAATTGAGGCTCCTCCAAATTTTACACATTTTCCTCTCAAAGTTTCTTAATATACCATACTTATCACACACGGTTTGTACACGTTTTATTTTTTCTTTTCTTTTACCGTGTATGATATGCAAAGCCTGTTTTGCATACACGGTTATTGTCACTGAGCATTTAATGCTCACTAACAATCTCCTACTTGAAGACTTGATTCCAATCATTTATTCACATTCGATCAATGCAGCAGCTCATCTCTCTCTTCTTCATGCTTGCAAGCCAACTGAAACTGAACATAGCTTCAGTTTGTCAATGGTCACCGCCTTAGTTAACACATCTGCTGGGTTCTTGCTTCCTGGAATCTTCTCCAGTACTAAGACTCCATCTTCCAAAGCTAAGCGTATGAAGTGATACTGAACCTGTATATGCTTTGTCCGAGCATGATACACAGGGTTCTTCGCAAGATGAATAGTACTTTGACTGTCACAATGCAAAGTGTTCTTTCCATAATTATGACCGAGTTCCTCCAAGAAGCTTTGTAACCAAATCAACTCCTTGTTTGCTTCTGTCACAGCAACATACTCTGCTTCAGTAATAAAGAGAGAGAGACAATTTTTTGTAGCTTTGAGACCCAGCTAACAGCTGTACCACCAAATGTAAATACATATCCGGTAGTACTCTTCCTGCCGTCTACATCACCAGCTATGTCAGTGTCCACATAGCCTTGTAGACCCAAATCTGACTTTCTAAAGTACTAGGCTATGTTGCTGGTGCCTCTCAAGTACCTGAGAATCCATTTCACCGCTTCTCAGTGCTGTTTTCCTAGATTGCTCTTGTATCAGCTCACAACTCCCACTGCATATGCTATATCCGATCTTGTATACACCATGGCATACATAAGGCTGCCAATAGCAGAAGAATATAGAACCTTGGCCATGTGAACTCGTTCCTGCTCTGTTGAGGGTGACTGCTCCTTGGTTAGTTTGAAGTGACTAGCCAAAGGAGTACTTACAGACTTTGCATTATCCATGTTAAATCTGCTAAGTACCTTCTTCATATTCTCCTCCTGAGATAGCTTCAAACTCCTTTTCACCCTGTATCTAAAAATCCACATCTCAAGGATTTGCTTTGCAGCTCCTAAATCCTTCATAGAAAACTCCATTGACAATTCTTTCTTGAGCTTATCGATTTCCTCCATATTAGCTCCAGCAATTAATATATCATCTACGTTTAGAAGTAGAATAATATAGGAATTTTCAAATCTCTTCACGTAATAGCAATGATCTGCCTAGCATCACAAGTAACAATTGTTACTCATAAATGTATCGAACTTCTTGTATTACTGTCTTGGAGCCTGTTTCAGGCCATACAGGCTCTTCTAAAGTTTGCACACCATTTTCTCTTTCCCTTGTACTTCAAAACCTTGTGGCTGCTTCATGTAAATTTCTTCTTCCAGGTCACCATGAAGAAATGCCATATTGACATCTAATTGCTCTAGATGCAAGTCTTCTCTAGCCACCAACCCAAGTACTGTTCTGATAGTGGTCAATTTGAACACTGGAGAGAAAATCTCGGTGTAGTCGATGCCTTCCTTCTGTTGAAAGCCTTTGACAATAAGTCTTGCTTTGTGTCGCTTGCTACTGTCATGTTCTTCCTTTATTCGGTACACCCACTTATTGTATAATGCCTTCTTTCCTTCTGGTAGTTCGGCCAGTTCCCATGTCTGATTGGACGCCAGTGACTCCATCTCATCTTTCATGGCTAAGTCCCACTTGGTTGACTCATCATTTTGCACCGCTTCTTCATAAGTCTCTGGCTCGCCTTTATCAGTCAACAAAATGTAATGCAATGCTGGGGAATATCTCTGAGGAGGTCGAATTATTCTGGAAGTTCTTCTGAGTTCACCCACTGGGGTTTGTGGGTCTGCTACTAGTGCTATAGCTTTTTGATCTTTTTCGCTATCATTAATCTTCATTTGATCTGTTAGGATCTCATTTAATGGTATTACCCCAACATTTTTAACTTCAGGACATGCATTATCAGCTTCGGTGCCTAATCTGTCCTTGTACATCACCTTCTCGTTGAATATGACATCCTTGCTTCTGATGATCTTTCGATTTCGGTCATCCTAGAAACGATAACCAAACTCAGCATCACCATAACCAATAAAGAAAATTTTTTTAGACTTGGGATCAAGTTTACTTCTATTGGCAGGGTCTATATGAACATAAGATAGACAGCCAAATACTTTCAAGAAAGAAAGATTTACCTCTTTATTGCTCCAGACCTCCTTTGGTATTCTGCAATCTGATGGTACTATCTATTGATAAGATATGCAGCAGTGTTAACTGCATCAGCCCAGAATGTCTTTGGCAACCCCGCGTGCAATCTCATGCTCATTGCACGTTCATTCAGGGTTGTGTTCATTCTTTCAGCAACACCATTCTGTTGAGGTTTCCCTGGAATGGTTTTCTCGAACTTGATCTCATTAA
>JXTB01000446.1:0-17802 GCA_002914805.1 Parasponia andersonii
TATGATAAAAACTAAAAAATAATACATAACTTAAGTAATAAGTTGATGAAAAAAAAGTAAATTAAATTTGAAAAATAACAAATTCAAGTTTATTAATAAAATTTTGTTTACCTCATGTTGGCCTTTTTTATTTGAAAGGATTTAATATAAAATTTTTAATGAATTTGAACAATTAAAAAAAAAAACTAATTATACATATGATAAATCTTTTATCACAAATAATTTTATAATTTTTATGATAAAAATTAAAAAATAACACATATCTTAAGTTGATGAAAAAAAAAGTAAATTATATTTGAAAAATAACAAATTCATCATGAATTCATTATTCATTAATCATAATTGATCATTGTCATTCATGTACAAATTATTGAATCATTGTCATTCATGTACAAATTATTAAAATTTTCAGTCAATTTTTCATTGTGAATAATATGTTGATTTCGTTTTGTCGTTTGCTCCCAACCTTTAACACATGCTAGACTTCAACCATTTCAGGAGTCAACGAAGTTCTTCAATCATCTAATATCCTCCCAGTGGTGCTAAAAGCAGACTTCGAAGAAACCGTAGATACCGGAATAATTAAGATGTCACGTGCTAATTGTGAAAGTACGGGAAATTTTCTTTGACGCTTTTGCCACTATTCCAAAACTTTGAAGTTTTCATCTCACAGTCGATGTCGGAATCTAGTTTAAGATATTAGTTAAGCTTCGAGGATTACAGCAGATTCGTTATTATTAGTAATATACCATATTGTTGACTTAAACTTGATGATGATGATGATAATGAGCCACGCCCACGCCCACGCCTACGCCCATGAATATAGGACCAGATAGACTTCTTCTTTGATTGGTCTTCAGTTTGTTGTGGGATTTCTTGTTGACTCATATTCGTACTGCTAAACTTACCCTCATATATACTAAATAGTTCAAAAACTTATCACAAGCGTTAGTATAAAGGAGTGTAAAATCTAAGCCTAAAGCATCGCCAATGTGACCAATAATAGCAGAAAGATCATTTAATTTAGCTCTACGATCTAAAATAAAAGCAAAGGAAAATAATAAAAGAATTTCGGACCAATACTTCAAATAAACTTCTTACATTTTAATTATCATAGGTCCAAATATAAGGTCATATTTTTCTTTAGAAAACATTAACACAATAAAAAACATGTGATGTAAAATAATTGGAGAAGTAGGATAATAAATATCAGATAAAGCAACGGCAGCATCATAAAAAACTTCTAAAATTTGTACAAATTTTTCACAAATAAACCAATCATCATCTTTTAAATTTAGTGAACTCATTTGTGAATTGTAAAACACAATAATAGCATTTTTATATGCTATTACATTTTTTAATATCAAATAGGTGGAATTCCACCTTACAGGTATATCAAGTTGAAATTTTCTTGGAGGTAACCCTTTATCTTTGTAATATTTTTAAAATTCAGCAATACAAGGATTAGAAACATGAATGTAAGCAATAGCATTTCGAACATTTTCAATGTATATAAATAGTATTTCCATATATGATTTGACGATGAGGTTGATTATATGGAATGCACAACGTTGATGTAATAAAACTCCTCCCATGTATGAGCGTACTGAGTTTTGAAGTAATTTTATGGCCTTTGTATTGGACGTAGCATTGTCAAAAATAATAGAAATAATGTGATTTACTATGTCATATTCTTCTATAACATTTAAGATTCTTTCACAGATAATTTCAGCAGTATGCCTCTGATCAACGACTTTAAAACCAATTATTCTTTTTTGCAATATCCATTTTCCATCACAATAATGGGCAACTACACTTATATAATCTTGTTTAGAATTAGCACCCAAAATATCAGATGTTAATACAATGCAAAAATTTAATGTAAGTATTTCAGACGTTAGTGCAGTGCACATATTTTTATAAACTTTAAGCAAATCACTTCTAGTAGTATTCCTAGAAACCTTTTTGAAATTTGGATAATATAATCGTCTAATATGTTCTTTATATTCATCGGACTCACCAATACATAGTGGCAAATCCTTCGAAGCAATAAGGCGTGCTAATGACTCCCTAGCAACTAAAGGATCATAGTTCCAAGTACTTACCGAACCATCCGTATTGAGTTGAAGTGTTTATTGAGTAGGTTGCATAACTCCTTAAGGATCTTGATGTTTGGGAAAACATTTTTCGTGATGTCTTTTAAGGTGGGTGGTACTGCTAAATGGTTTAGCGATGAATAACTTCTTGCAATATTTACACTTTGCCATTTTTGTTTTGTTGTTATTACCATCATCATGGTATTCCATATCAAAGTGGTCTCATACATTAGAAGTTGTCCTCACACGTTTTGATTTTGAAGTCGTGCTTACACTGGGAAAACAACTATCTTGAAATTTTAAATGACTTCCACTGGCATGTGGATTACTTTGCTTTTCGGGGACTTGGTCACTCCCTTCCATCATGCAGATTTGTTCTTCTTCGTCATTAACATCTATCTCCAAATTAATAGGAAGATTCTTTGAATTAAAAAGATAATGAACATATTAAAATTAAAATTAACAATTTAACATTAAACATATTTTTACACTAACTAATTTAATTACCAAGATAATTAACATATTACTATTTTACTACATTAACTAAATTTAAATTTAAGTTAAATAAAAATTAACAATTTAACTTTAAACATATTACTACACTAACTAATTTAAATTAAAAAGATAATGAACATATTACTATTTTACTACATTGACTAAATTTAATTTTTATTAAAATTAAAATTAACAATTTAACATTAAACATATTTTTACACTAACTAATTTAATTACAATGATAATTAACATATTACTATTTTACTACATTAACTAAATTTAAATTTAAGTTGAATGAAAATTAACAATTTAACTTTAAACATATAACTACACTAACTAATTTAAATTAAAAAGATAATGAACATATTACTATTTTACTACATTGACTAAATTTAACTTTTATTAAAATTAAAATTAACAATTTAAAATTAAACATATTTCTATTTTCTAACTAATTTAATTACAATGATAATTAGCATATTACTATTTTACTACATTAACTAAATTTAAATTTAAGTTGAATGAAAATTAACAATTTAACTTTAAACATATTACTACACTAACTAATTTAAATTAAAAAAATAATGAACATATTACTATTTTACTACATTGACTAAATTTAACTTTTATTAAAATTAAAATTAACAATTTAACATTAAACATATTTCTATTTTCTATACTAACTATGTCTACGTCTATCTATGTAGATTGTACTGATAATTTACTAATTCATATTAAAAAGATAAGAGTGATAAATTAAACTTTAAAAAATTTAAAAATTGAAATTACCTTGAATTGAGATTTGAGTAGATTTTTAACTTGGATTTTAGTTGGATACTTAGATGTTGGAACTTGGAAGAATTGAAGTTTAAAAATAGAAATAGAGAATATAACTATAGATTATAATTTTGTAATCATTAATTTTAAATAGTTATTAGATTATATAATTATTTAGAGAATGTAAATTGAGAATTTGAGAAAATAATAGTAAAATGAGAGAATGAAGATAGAAGAGAGTAGTTTGTGTGAGGAATAAGTGAGGAAAAAAGAAATATTTATAGTTTAAAATTTAAAGATTTTTTTGTTTTTTTTTAATTTTTTAATTAAAAAAAAGTCGTTGGGCAATGGCTATAATAGCCGTTGGGCCCAATGGCTATATGCCCAAAATGGCCCATAGGCCATAAGATGTAATGTAACGGACCCTGGGCCCATAGGCCTATTTAAAAAAAAAAAGAAAAGAAAAAAAAAACTGACAACCGAGTCAGACTGGGCCGATCCACGGGCTCAGAATGCCCGACCATGAGAATAAGGCCGAATTGAGCCCGAGTCTATCTTTACCGGGCCAGGTCGGCTCGCAGGCTATCTAACCGGACCGCGGGCCAGCCCATTGGACCCGGCCCATCTTGACGGGTTTAAGTACGCGTGGTTAAAACTTCTTTAAAAGAAAATATTTTTAGAGAAGCAAGAAATATAAGGTAACCCCACCCTACCCCATAACTCTCCTACTAATCATTAACAGACGAATACCAAATTATATATATATATCATGCAAAAAATATATTAGTACGTGTGCTTTGTTTTTCCTGCTCAATTTAATCAACGTATGTATTATATATACCGTGCTAAAAATCACGGGCTGCATTAGTACTGGCTGAAATTTCTCTTGAAAAAAAAAAAAAAAATCTCTTACAGAATCAAAAAATATGGGTTATCCCCACCCCACACCTCCCCTACTAATCATTAACATACTAATACCAAAACATATATATATATATATATATATATATATATATACACCATGCGAAAAAAATATATTTATAAATTCTAAAAAAAATAAATAAAAATAAACCCACATTAGCTCTTGCTCATTGCTACCATTGATTAATCCAAAAACCCATGAAAATCCCACGTGGACCCACACTTCTTTTGCAACTATATCAATTAGACACCACCTTATATATTAATACACATGTAATACTAATAATATGTGATGATACAAAAACTTGTTCAGTGAACGCATTTAAAGTGGTCAGCCTTGCTTGTGGCGTGACACCCATCAGCTCTATCACCGGGGCCATCGTTGGCGTGGTCGTCCACTATGTAGTGTCCTTTGCTCGAAACTCCATGGATGTGAACATGTTCATGGTGGTGAGGTTCTGAAGTAGTAGTAGTAGTGCTACTAACACTTTGCTTTATTTCACTCTCTTTTGATGCTTCTTTAGGCTCCTCTCTTTGTTTATGCCTTACTTCTTTTTGGGTTGCCATTTTTTGTGATTCTATGAGAGGTTTGGGAATGAATTATACTTGGTGTATATAATAGTGCTGTTTGTTATCAGTTTGAGACATTAAAAAGGAGAAAAAACGGGCCTTGTGAGCTTTGATCAACAAGTCATTTTTGGCTTCCACGTGTGAATCGGGGGACATACGTGGACTGCAGTTGACAGATCAGCTTGTGGAGCTTGTATTGGTGAACCGCTTAGTAATAACGGGCCCCAACTGGCCTTTAGGTAAGTTCAGCCCACTAATTGGAGCTCTCTTTGGGCTTTTACAAAAGTGAGGCCCAATAGCTTGAGAGTATTGGGCTTTCTTGTAACGGGCCTTTAACGTGAGTGTGATACCAATGAGTGCAGGGTTTTAACAACTTTAACTGCTAACAAAAATTAAAAAAATACATTGGGTCAATTTTTTTTTAAGGCCTTCTGGTCTTGACCCACAAATGAATAGGAAGCGGGGCGAGGATCTTTCTTTAAAAGGGGAAAAGAGGGTGAAGTCTGTAACACTTTGCAAAAGTTAGGGAACAAAGAGGTATTTTGTCATCAATTTTATAATTGGCAGTCCTAAGACCGTAACTAAAATATTTTTGCAGTAACAAATAATAAAATTTATTAGTCATAGAGGTCCTAAAAATATCATTTATTAAAAGAAAATTATCACTAAAATACCATCTATTTTGAAAAGGTGTGAAAAAAAAAACTGTGTGATTTTGAAATTCAAAATAAGTGCTTTTTATTTAAAAGAAATTATCACTAA
This sequence comes from Parasponia andersonii, assembly GCA_002914805.1. Lineage (NCBI taxonomy): Eukaryota > Viridiplantae > Streptophyta > Magnoliopsida > Rosales > Cannabaceae > Trema > Trema andersonii. The sequence continues at coordinate 5,622 of JXTB01000446.1, forward strand.
GATACCTTCTCTTAAAAAAGTGTGAAAAAACTATTATACTATTAAGAATTCAAAATAAATACCTTCCATTTGAATTATTATATCATTTGCTGCATTTGATTTATCAAAGGTTTCAAAAAAATTACAAAAATTAATATTTTACTCTCTTATTATATTATTTTAAGGGACACATCATACTTGAAAATAAAAAGAGAGAATACATATAGTCTAAAACCTCTTCTTAAAAAAGACCAGAAAGAAAAAGAAAAAATAAACTCTTCTCTCCATAGTTGCAGCACATATTTAGATAAGAAAAAAAATTTAGAATTTTCAAAAATTTCGAAAGTGTCAAAAAAAACCTTTTCCTTCAACAATTACAATACAAAACCCATAAAAGAGAAAAAAATATAAATATATAATTTTCAAAAAAATTGACAAATGTTTCTACAAATTTTAGATTTTCTTTTCTTTTATGAATTTGTGTTGCGACTATATATGGATAGAAGAGTCTTTTTTTAAAAGAGGTTTTAGACTATATGTATTCTCTCTCCCCTTATTTTAAGTATAGTGTGTGTTTTAAAATAATATAATTAGGGATAAAATATTAATTTACTATTTTTCGAAGCCATTGATTAGTCAAAGATAACAAATGATATAATAATTTAAATAGAATGTAATTATTTTGAATTTTTAATTATACAGAGTATTTATTTTAAATTTTTTAAAAAATCAAGGATTTAAAAAAAAAACAAAGGATATTTTAGTGATAATTTCCCTTAAATAAAAGGTACTTTTTTAAATTTCAAAGAATACAAGGTTTTTTTTTTTACATTTTTTTAAAACAAATAGTATTTTTTGTGATGATTTCTCTTTTGTAAAATAGCCATAAAAAATTCATGTTAGAAAGTATCCATAAAAGACTTATTATGGGGGAAATTAGATTGTATCTTTTTTTTCCACACTTCGTTTTAGTAAAATTTCCTCCTTTCTTTTATAGCTAAATGATTGGGCATATGTAATTTTACACTTTATATATCTACTTTTAAACCAACTTTAGTTTATATATTGAATATATTAGTTTTTATACCTAATACATCATATTTTACTCTTGGTACTAATCATTTTGCTATAATATCTGACAAATGAATATTTACTTAAAATATGTTTAAAATTTAATTATTTTGTTATAAGGCTCATATTATTTATATTTCTTCCAAGACTATGTAAAAGACTAAGGCTATGTTTGGTAGGAGGGAAGGAGAGTAAAAAGGATAGAGAGTATAGAAAGATTGAAGAATATGGAGGAGGGAGAGGAGAATAATAATCTCTTAAATTGTTTGGTAGAAAAAATGCAGAGTAGGAATGATGAAGAATATTTATTTGTAAAATTACCATATTATCTATTTTATTTTTAAAAAAATTAATTGACTTGATGAGTAAATTTGTCAATTCATGTTTTTTTTTTCTTTTCAATTTTCTCCAATCTTTCCAATTTGGGAGGATGAATTTTTGTGAGCTCAAAGAGAGACCCTCTCCCTCCACTTCACCTCTTCCTCCTTCTCTTCCTTCTACCAAATATAGGATTATAGCTCTCCCTTAATCTCTCTCCCTCCACCCCTCTCCATCCCTCCAAAAATCCTCTCTACCAAGCATAGTCTAAGGCTATATTTGGCAATAGAGAGGGAAAATAGAAAAGATGGAGTATAGAGAGTTTAGAAAGGATAAAGAATGTGATGAAGGGAGAGTAGAGTAGGCATCCCTTAAATTGTTTAGTGAGAAGAATAAAGAGTAAGAATGACGAAAAATATTTATCTATAAAATTATTATACTACCTATTTATATTCTTCGAATAATAATTCTAGAGACTATATAAGATCATTTATTTTTGTTTTACTCCACTCTCTTTTCATTCCAACTATGGAAGGATGAAATGTGTTGAGCACGCAGGAAACCCACCCCTCCCCACTTCCTTTCTTCTTTCTTCTCTCCCTCTTATCAAACAAAAGAATTTTGTTCTCCCTTTCCACCGCTCTCCATCCCTCAAAAAATCCCCTCTACCGAATATAGTCTAAAATCAATCCAATTAATTTTCATATTAAGTTACAAGACAGTATGACATTCACGATATTTTTATAATGAATTGCCCTAAACAGACATACCTACGAACAGACAAAGTAGGAACTAAAGCAGGGGGACATCCTTTTTTTTAATGAATTTTTTTTTCCTTATAATATAACTTCTCTGTTATAACTTATATCCTCCTTCTTGACTTTCTTAAAAAAAAAAAAAAAAAAAAACTTATATCCTTCTTTGGTGTATTGGCTATGTGGTAATGGGCCTGCCTTAATGAATAGACGCTTTTAACATCTGGACCAATAATGAAAGTCCCGACAATTCGAACTATTTGGATATGCACCAAAGATTCCTCTACTTTTTAAACTACAATTATTTAATTCACAACTTTTGGAGAATTCTATTAGGCAGTTTATTAGAGCCATAGATTTTATAAAAAATGTTTTTAGTTTTGCCGAAAGGAAAATTTATTATAAGGTAAAGTAACTGAGTATTTGATAAATTATATTTGAAAAATGTTGTGATTGAAAAAAATTATATTAAAACATTTGATAAAATATATCATTGAATTACTGTATAAATATAAAAGGATTAAAATAGATATCTTGTACAATTATGCAAATTTTGTAAAAAGTTTATTAAATAAATATGTTAATAGACTTTTTTTTTAAACATACATTAAGCATATAAATCTTTTTACAAAATGTTTGTTTTAAAAATATTTGATATGAAAATAATTCAACTAAATTTATTACTTATCATTTAACATAAGTTTTACAAACAAATTTTTTAGAATAAGATAAAGAATATTTAAAATAAAATGGACAATATTAATATGTATTTTCTCATTTCAAATGCACTTATATCAAATAAGTATGGATGAGAATTAGCACATAAGATAATCAAAGTCATGATCAAGTAGATCTATAAAATAATATATAGCTCAAAAAAAAGTTGCAAATCAACTTCCTAATTATGCTATTAAACTTGCTGTAATTAGATCTCTTACGTTGTCCATCTCTTATGAGTTTGAGGCACTACTGGCTTAGTATTCTTCTTCAATATTGGTCATAGATTGATCATTTGGACAATAATCTGTAATTTTCTCAAAATGACGATCATATTCAGCATTTCTCCGAACGTAGTTATGTAATGTCATTATAGCAATTACTATTTGCACTTCTATATTAAGTACCCTGCGTAAAGTTGATATTTGATCAAATCAGCATAGACAAATTAGGACACCTAGGACTAATCTTCACACTCTTGGGTACAATTCACCTTTGCCAAAAACTCGAAAACTTCCTATGCCTATGATATATCTTTGCCAAAACCCAAAGCTAAAATAGCTTCAGGAAAAAAAAAAAAAAAAATTACCGACAATGGGTAACTTGATACCCAAAAATTAACAAGTATTTTGACATCATTTCGTATAATTACATGGAAATGATAGAATAAAAAATAAAAAGAATATTAGAGCAATGGGCCGAGAGCCCATTTTTTAGGTGCGGTGAGGCAGAGGTACTTTTGAGTGATAATAAATCCCTCTTTACCATGTCATCAACATAAACAGGAAAACAAAAAATGGTTACCTCTGTGGGCTCAACAATTTGATGACGAGAACTAAACTAACGAGTGATTTGGAGAGGAATAGAAAAGTGGTAACGAGAAAGGGAAAGAAGAAGAAGTCAAAATTAAAGAAAGGAACATACAAGTGAATACTACTTTGATAGTAGATGTGGCTGGGGCAGAATCTCTGATGAGGTGATGGGTTTTGGGGTGACGTGGCTGGGGACGATGTAGCTGGGACAGGTTTTGATAGTTGATGTGGCCAAAGGCAGTGTCTACTAAGAAACTCTAGATGCAGAGACGAACAAGTTTAGGGCCACACCATATTTGATCGTGAAATTGAGGAGGAGAAAGACACCCTAAAGTTTAAGATTGGGTTAGTTGTAATTTTTAAAATTAAGTAAGAACATTTTTGTTAGTCTGAAATATTCATTAAATGTTGGTAGGAGAATCTGTATAATCTAAAACTTAAAGTTAGCTTATGTTTTTAATTTTAGCTATAGGCCAAATTCTTTAAAAATCCGCTTTTAATATTTTTATCAAACACCTTTATGCCCAAAAATTCTTGAAAAAAGTGTTTTTAGCTTATGAAAAAGCTTAATCAAAAGGACCTTTAGTAGTTTATGGATTGTAGTTTATGACCAATTAGAAAAATAGAGGCAAAAGATAGAAAAACAAAAAAGGATCCATTACGTGCATGTTCTTTCCATCCAAAAAACGAAAAAAACAAAAACAAAATCACAAAGTATTACCTTCTTCATTCTCTCTCTCATTTTTCTTTAAAAAGAATAAATAGTCTCTTTTGTTACTAAAAAAAAGAATAATATTATAAGAAAATAAATAATGCTCAACATCAGATAATAATGTGTGTCTATTTATTATTAAATAATTTTAATTAATAAATTAAATTCACATAGACTCATTTGAATTATAATTATGATTAGTTAGTGATAAATTGACACCGCTAGTATCCTATAGTATTATTCAAAAAAGAAAAATGTATCAAAGACACTTAGACAGAGGAATTAATTACACTCGTATGAAGAAAAATAAATGTAGTTTCCTTAAATCCCTAAAGACTAAAGAAACTTTGAGTTGAAAAAAAAAACATACACTGAACTTTTTTATATAATAGGTAAACAATATTGATAATAAATATTTCCAAATTACTATTCATTAATAACACTTATTTAGAACCACCTTTTTTTCCTACACATTTGAAAATATATACAACTAGGTAATCTCTTGTCATATCCTTAACCGTTACTAATACATGTAACATATCCTATAGACTGATAGAATATAAAATGTGTACAACTAGTACTCCAATTTTAGGTGACAAGTAGCCTTTTCTAGACCAGCATAGAGCGTCAATTATTGAATATACAAAACCCCACATTAGCACCACATTGGCATTAATTACTCCGTAGAAAAATCAAAATCCCCAGTGGTGGTGTGACATGTCACATCTAAATATGAACTATTATAGTCTATAGTGGATATAGCCAAACAGATAGAGATATGATACATTGGAGAGGGTGAGAGCCACGACTAGAAGCCAAACTAAGGCTATAGACTAATACACACAAAACCCTCTCTCTCTCTCTCTCTCTCTCTCTCTCTCTCCACTTTTGTAATTTTGGTCATGCTCACCAGTCAGACCAGGTCTTGGGCCTTGGACAGTGACATTTGCCTACGTGGCAATCCTGACCTTGTCCCAATCCTCTGCACCTCGCTCCGTATACTCTTCAATTGTGACACCTTCAGCGTCATTGTACGTTTCTCTAATCACAAAGACTAAAGGGTATTTTTGTCAAAAAAGTACAACTAATTCAATGCATGAACAGAGTGTTGAGAGGAGTTCAAAAAAAATAAATAAATAAAAGAAAAGAGTGTTGAGAGTAAAATAATAACACCTGATCTTTCTATCTCTATCTCTCTCTTTCACGAACTTCGTTGCTGATGATATAAAATTTGTCTCAAACAGCTTTCGAATTTTCAAAACTCTCTCTCTCTCTCTCTCTCTCCTCCTCCGTGTGTGTCTCTTTCTCTCTCTAAAGGACTGTAAAACTCTCTTTAGCCGTTTCAAAGCATCAAGAAGCCCCAAAATTAATTTCCCATTTTTTCTTTCTGAAGTTATGGCTTTGAATTTGTTTGGATTCTGAAAAAGACCCCTTTTTTGGCTTTTGGGTTGGGAAAATTGTGGTGTCTTGAGGGTGTTTTGTGGAGCTAGAGGGTGTTATCTTGGTGGGTTTTGGTTTTCTTTCTTGGGTGGTGGTCAGACATGCTCGAAGGGGTTTTGACTTTTGAAGCTCACGACGATCCATGACAAGGATGGTTTAAAATCGCTGCATGTGACTCCTTCTAATGGGGTTTGGCTGTTGAGCTGTTGTAATCTTAGGGTTTGTGTTCTTTTTTATCTGGGTATGATTGGGGTTCGTGGGTAAGCGATTATTCATTTCTTTCATGGTTAATTTTCACTTTTGAACATTTATCTTTGCTTTTTCATTTTACCTTTGATTAGACTAATTAGTACAATTTTATTTTTATTTTTTGGTTTCAGGATTGGAACAGTGATTGAGTAATAAGTGGGCTCATTTACTTCAAGAATTAGAGGTATGATATTTAGTTACATAGTTCAGGTCTTTTGCTGAAAGCTTATAATGTTACAAGTACTGTAACTATTTATGGAGTTAATACTCAGAGTAGAGCATGTTTTGTTGTCTGGTGAACATTGAATTTCTCATTTAGTTTTGTTTAGGCCGTTGGGTGTAGGTTCGTTCTCCTGAAATAATGGAAGATATTGACACAAAGGTAGCATCTTGAAGAGGAAGATTGGATTTTTAGCGTTTCGAAATCTTTAATATGTTCCCCTGGCAATTTATTTTTATCGTCTCTTTGGTTGGTGGCTCTCTTTTTTTTCCCCCCGTAAATATATTGGAAAAGCTATGGGGTTATTTATGCCGTTTGCATATCTGTTGCAAGTGGTTAATGACATAACTTCGCTATAAAATTACAGAACTATGTATCTCTGGTATAATGTATGATGTTAAATAATTTGAAATTAGTCTTTAGCCTTTGAATCACGGTACTAATACATGGTCATAAGATCAAATACTACATTAAATTTTTTAATCTAGAAACCGCTAAATTTGCAACTTGTTGATGGAGAAGAGGATAGGTTATACTTGGTTTGCCGTTAAGTTGGGTTTTGGTTTTAACAAATTACCCAGTTGAGTAAGGGGTGCTAGGATTGCAGACATGGTAAGCTTGATTAAGCATTCTTTGGTATCAAAATTATGCTAAACTATGAAATACTAAGGCATAAGGTTCTGTATCAGTTACCTGAAGAAGTTTAGATTTAAAGTATTTAAAAGATGCTTTACAGCGTTTCTAATAAAGCTGTATTGGTAAGGTGAGGCATGATCACTCGACAATCTATTTGATGACAAGCATTCAATAGCTTGTGTTCAAAGTGTTCATGTATTGTGATCACTATCGCATTGTTTTAAGCAGTTATAGCTTTGTTTGCTTCGGTGTGAGGTTACCGTTGCCAGTTGGATGTGTATGCTGTTATTTTATCTATGGCAATTGTCCTTTCTTGTTTCCTCCGTACTGTATATATTTTTGTATATTTTTAAACTAGTTCCTTTTAATTTCTCAACAGTTGGAATAAGGGATAGATATATAACAAAGAAACCAGTATGGTTGCAAAAGACCGTACAAATGCTGCAGACTCTCCTAATCCTAAGGTGGTGGGAGAGATTGACACCAGGGCACCTTTTCAATCTGTCAAAGATGCGGTCACACTATTTGGCGAAGGTGCATTCTCTGGGTCTGGGGAGAAACTTGCTATTAAGAAGACAAGACCTTATTCTGCTGAGGTACTTTTGCTTCCTCTTTTTTATGACAGGCGTGTTTGTTTCTTAGTCTAAGTAAATACTTTTGGTCTCTTGCAAGCATTAGGGAAGTTTATTCCATTGTTAGTAGGTTGCCTTGTATCGCAGGGAAAAAAAAAAAAAAGAAGAGGCTATTTTTTCCCTTTTGCAAAGATTCTCTTAAAGGATGCATCTATTGCCATCGTAAAATGTATTTTAGATCTTAGTTTGAGACTCTGACCCATGTGTAATTTATGTTGTAACATTGCCTTCTTGCTAATTAATATACCTATATATGTGTGTGTGCGTGTGTGTGTGTGTGTGTAAACATCAGATAGAATGGATGGTTTACTCCATATCAAAGAAAGAGTGGAAAAAGTAGTTTTCTCTCCTTTATTCCAAAAAAAAAAACTTTCTTTTTACCCTGGATTCCAAGGCAATCTTTGATTTGATTCTTATTCTTATCAATTGATAAGCTTATTTATCTCGATTCTTCAGACAGTAAGTTCTCTAGAAATATTTGTCCTCCCAAGTACTGGTAATATTCACTTACGGAGTGCGTGTGTCCATAGTCTGATTGCTGGCATATTTTGTTGATTTTGATGCAGAGGGTATTGGCTAAGGAGACACAGCTTCACCTGGCCCAGAAAGAACTGAACAAGTTAAAGGAACAACTAAAGAGTGCTGAAACTACTAAATCACAAGCACTTGCAGAGCTTGAAAAGTCTAAGATAACAGTTGATGATCTGACTCACAAGCTGAAATCTTTAATTGAATCCAAGGAATCCGCAATCAAGGCAACTGAAGCTGCAAAAAATAAGGCAAAGCAACTTGGAGAAGCAAACAGTGACAGCCTTCCTGGAAAAGATGGTGCCTGGAAACGTGACTTAGAAACAGTTAGAACCCAGTACACAACAGTATTTACTGAACTTGATGCTGCAAAGCAAGAATTAAGGAAATTTCGTCAGGACTGTGATGTGTCACTTGAAGCCAAAGTTGCTGCCTACAAGCACGAAGCAGAAGCCAAAGATGCAGCCAAAGCAAATGTGGAAAGAGTTGGTGAACTTTCTAAGGAAATTTCAGCTGTGCAGGAGTCAATCGGGCAGGTTAAACTTGCATCTCTGCAATCCCAGCAGGAGCAAGCCAAGATATTTTCTGAGAAGGATACGCAGAGGCAGTCATACAAAACCACACTGGAGGAGTCAGCTAAAAAATTAACTGCTCTGAAAAAAGAGTTTGATCCAGAAGTTTCCAGGAGTCTTGAAGCTCAACTTGCTCAAACATTGAATGAAATTGGAGAGATGCAAAAGCAAATGGAGAATGCCAAAGCTTCTGATTTGGATTCTGTGCGAACTGTCACTTTGGAGCTGGATGATGCAAAAGGGTCACTACAGAAAGTTGCAGAAGAGGAAAGCTTGCTTCGAAGCTTGGTTGAGGCTCTTAAGGTGGAACTGGAGAATGTGAAGAAAGAGCATACTGAACTGAAGGAAAAAGAAGCAGAAACAGAATCCATTGCTGGTAATCTACATGTTAAACTTCGGAAACATAAGTCTGAGCTTGAAGCATGCCTTTCAGAAGAGTCCAAAGCAAAAGGTGCTTGTGATGAAATGGTATCGACGTTGAACCAGTTATCTCTGGAAACTGAAAATGCATGTCGGGAAGCGGAAGAAATGAAGAATAAAGCAGAGGAATTGAAAAAGGAGGCTGAAGCCACCAAACTTGTAGTAAAAGAAGTGGAGAAGAAGCTGAGGATTGCTCTGGAAGAAGCTGAGGAAGCTAAAGCAGCAGAGGAACGAGCCCTTGATCAGATTAAGGCCTTATCTGATCAAACTAATGCTGCAAGAGCCTCGACTTCCGAGTCTGGTGCCAACATCACAATCTCACGAGAAGAGTTTGAGTCTTTGAGCCGCAAAGTTGGAGAGTCTGACAAATTAGCTGACATGAAAGTAGCTGCTGCCATGGCTCAGGTGGAAGCTGTGAAGGCTAGTGAAAATGAGGCTTTGAAGAGATTAGAGACAACCCAGAAGGAGATTGAGGATATGAAGGTGGCTACAGAGGAGGCTTTGAAGAGGGCAGAGATGGCTGAAGCAGCCAAGAAAGCAGTGGAGGGAGAATTGAGAAGATGGCGAGAACGTGAGCAAAAGAAGGCTGCTGAAGCTGCATCTCGCATATTAGCAGAAACGGAAATGTCAATAGAATCATCCCCGCGCCACTACAGGGTTCAAAAGCCTAACCCTTCAACCAAAGTTATTGAGACAAGAAAGTTCGACGAAGAGAAATCATCCTTGTCAAAGAAGGCTCTCTTGTCTAATCTAAGTGGCATTTTCAACAGGAAAAAGAACCAGATTGAGGGTGGGTCTCCTTCTTATCTCCCTGGTGAGAAGCCTCCGTGATGTTTTGTTCATGCAAAACTTTTATGAGATTGTGAATAAAATGGTTGAGACGGCAAATATGTTTGTTTGTGTTTGCAGTTTAAGAAAAAGGAAATTATATTCTCTGTGCAGAAGGAAAATTTGGATATGTCGAAAAGGTGAGTTTGTGGTGGAAGTGATTAGAGGGCTAGTGTGATTTTTTGTATATGAGACAGTTTGTAGATTATTTTCGATTAAGGATTTCCTTTGGAAGTGTATTGATCATTCAAAGTTATCTCTGTGACCACTTACATTTATTTGTGTATACACGAGAGATAAACACTTTCAAAGGGCTGTTTTTGAATTTTAACGTGTAGCACGTGTGGTACTCAACTGAGTCCATATTTGAAATGAAATGAGAGTCTTGTTAATGACGGCTTCAATATTTCATGTAAGGTCTAAAACAAAATTACTTACGTAATACGAAAGATAGACCTAGGCAAGAGGTACATAGTTAAATACTAAATAGGAAGATAACGTTTAAGAAAGTTCGTTTAATAGATGGTTCACAGCACTTTCCAATGCAACAAAGCTTTGAAGTTGTTCCTAATTAAAAAAACTTCTTCATATTTTCCTCTATTTTAACGCTTAAAATCGCCCTTTTGAGATTTTAACTCCCACCCACTTGTTACGCTACCGCTTTAATCCAAAACTTAGCCAATAATTCAACTTAATTAGCCAATATTTATACTTAAAAAAATGAAAATAGAAAGAGTATATTTTGGGGTTGAGAAAGCAAACATTAAAACGAAAACAGTGGAACTACAACAGCTAAGCGCTAAGCACCAAGCAGGCTCCCCTAAAAAGTTTCTTTAGTAGTTCACAGCTCACTTCCCTCTTATTGCTCAAAGTTTCCCATTTAGCAAAGCTTCGAAGTTCTTCCTAATTACAGAATTCCCCCGCATGTTCATCTATTTTAAAATTTTAAATAGTGTCTCATTCACAATTTAACTTTCACCCGCTCGGCTCAATTGAGGCAACTCAATTGGTCTAGGATATTTTTGAGGATATTTTTGAGAGTGTATAAGTATGCGGAGAGAAAAGAGTTAGAATTTTAATTAAACTAAATTGTTTGTATTGATGGAGGTTTTATCAACAATAAATTTAGAAAAAATTAAGAGATGTGGCTTGTGCGAATTGAGTTAATAATCAAAGCAAATAAAGAGAGAAGATTTTATAGTGGTTCAGCCCCGAAAAAGATGAGCCTACATCCACTGTTTTTCCACTATTTTATGAAGAATTACAAGCACTCAAGGTTACAATGTCTCGTCTGGAAATTGGAAAAACTGAAAAACAATTGGAATACTCAAAACTTGATCCCTCTTCGGAACATTGAGTCCCCTTTATATAGGTAAAGGTAACCCTATATCCCTATGATCCTAATTGTGTAAACGGGTAACTGTATAATTGGGTAACATAAATTAAGTAACAACATAATTGAATAACCACTCAAAACGGGTAGCTGGTTGATCATAAATAGGAGACTTCTATTTCCCTTTCCTTGTAGGTTTCCCGTTTGACATAGCATTTATTTGTTTCCCTTTTCTTTCGGAAGAGGTCGCCCACCACCTATACAGAGAAGGTCGCATACACTTATGCAAAGGAGACTACACGAAGAAGGTCGCATATAACCTGTGGAAGAGGTCGCACATAACCAACACGGAGAAGGTCGAACTTAACCCTTACGCGACCTTAGGATTTTAGACCGCACAACAATTGCCCCCCAGCTCCATTAGTTCTTTAGGACGAAATGGAGCTTCCAATTACCGTGCGACCTTAAAAATATGATGTCATGACCTAAACTTGAGGTCTGAAGGGTCGAAGAGCCGCCAGATTTCAAATCCCATCTCTCAAGATCACGCGTATCTCTTTTCTGTCGGAACGGAACACGTGTAGCCTTTTCTGAGAGAGAGCAGAATTCGAGAAAGTCTAATGATATCAATCGTCACTCTTTTAAAACCAAATCTTTTCAAATTTTAAAAAATTCCGAATTTTCGGAAAGAATCAAATCCCGCGCAATCTTCGGCCTTCAAATTTAAAATTCAAACTCCCTGATCTACGGCTGTGATTCAACGGTACCTGGATTATAAATATCAGAAACCAGCCTGTTCATGTTTCATTTTACTGTTTCCATCTCAAAGAATATCAAAACTCCAAAGAACCCTAGCGCTGTTTCATCTTTCAGCTCGCACAAATCACAGCTTCTTCTCCGACGAAGTTCAAATCGTCTCAAATCTTCCGCTTCTGAAGAAAGGTCAGTTTATTTCTTCT
>JXTB01000446.1:26437-72536 GCA_002914805.1 Parasponia andersonii
TCACTGAAGTGATCCATATGGTCCTGTGGATCAGTCTTCCCATCAAAAGTGTTAATGGTGGGAAGTCTGAATCCAGTGGGAAGGGCTGCTGCTCGAACCTCCTCGCTGAATGGCGACTGACGATACCCATCAGCGAGCTCATCGTCCCAGCCAGCAAGTGCGTCTAATGCGATCCTTAAATTATGAACATCGACGTTCAGAGGGAAAGCATCATTTCTTGCTGGCGGTAAAAGGACCTTCGTTCGTTATCCTGTTTCATGGTGGGTTGGTCAGGTAGAGTTTTCTGTGACCTGTGAGAGGAATCTAGTGACATAGTGCGACGAGACCGGCTTTGGTCGTTGTGATGCGATACAGATCGATCATGACTACGTCGTCGCTCCAAATACTGTCTTAGGTCCGCAGGATCTTGTCTCGACTCTCTGCTGATTCTTTCGAAGACGCTTCTCGATGGTCGTCCTTGTTCGCCGCTCAAGCGATCCTGGCTATTAGTGGATTTACGAGAAGGTTGTACACGATCACGGTTCGTACTTGAACTCTCCGTACCAGATTCCGGAGGCAAGTTTGCGACCTTGCCTTTCCCTTTGGAGATGCGATCTTTATGACGCTCCTGCTGAGTTCTTGGCTGGCCGCGTCTTCTCGTCTCGAGGATCTGTATTCCTTTCTCAGGTAGTTGAGCAGGACGTTCTTTAGGACGTTCGTGTTGTGGTGGGGTCACCATCTGCCCTTCAGCAAGTCGTCGCAGGGTGTCATTGATCTGGTTAGTGACTTGCTGAAGGTTCACCAGCGTCTCCTCCACACGATTCTATCTCTGTGAAAGGTTTTCTGTTACAGTCATAGTAGGCTGATCCGGAGCAGGGGCTACCTGTGTAGCAGCAGTACGTTGAGGTTGGTTTTGGCTAGTTCCAATGATTCTGGTAGTGTTTCTAGTGTTTGCCATTATAGAAAAAGTGGAATTTGACAAATTTTTCTGCCGGAATAGCCCTCCTTCTAGCGCCAATTGTTGATGGAGGTTTTATCAACAATAAATTTAGAAAAAATTAAGAGATGTGGCTTGTGCGAATTGAGTTAATAATCAAAACAAATAAAGAGAGAAGATTTTATAGTGGTTCAGCCCCGAAAAAGATGAGCCTACATCCACTGTTTTTCCACTATTTTATGAAGAATTACAAGCACTCAAGGTTACAATGTCTCGTCTGGAAATTGGAAAAACTGAAAAGCAATTGGAATACTCAAAACTTGATCCCTCTTCGGAACATTGAGTCCCCTTTATATAGGTAAAGGTAACCCTATATCCCTATGATCCTAATTGTGTAAACGGGTAACTATACAATTGGGTAACATAAATTAAGTAACAACATAATTGGATAACCACTCAAAACGGGTAGCTGGTTGATCATAAATAGGAGACTTCTGTTTCCATTTCCTCGTAGGTTTCCCGTTTGACATAGCATTTACTTGTTTCCCTTTTCTTTCGAAAGAGGTCGCCCACCACCTATACAGAGAAAGTCGCACACACTTATGCAAAGGAGACTACACGAATAAGGTCGCATATAACCTGTGAAAGAGGTCGCACATAACTAATACGGAGAAGATCGAACTTAACCCTTATGCGACCTTAGGATTTTAGACCGCACAACAGTTTGTAACTTAAATTTCTGACTTGGAAAAAAAAAAAAAACTTTCACCCACTAACCACTATATATTATCACTTTAATCCAAAAAGAAAGAACAATATAAACGCTGAGTATAAAATTATAAAAGTCTTATCTACAAATTTTGTTCTAATCCAAAACCTGCCCACTTATGAATTATCCAACTTAATTAGAAAATGTCTATACTCAAAAATGAAAATAAAAAGACCAAACAGAGTGATTGTAAAGCACCGAACAGGGTGAGTGTCTCCCACTACACGTCACGCGTCTCATTCTCCAATTCGGCGACCAAAGTCTCTCACTCCTCACTTCCCACACCACTGGAACTCCATTAACCTCCTCCTCCTCCTCCTCTCTCTCTCTCTCTCTCTCTCTCTCTCTCTCTCTCTCTAGAATCTTTGATCAAAGTGATGGCAAGCAGCAGAGACAGGGACGACCCGTTAACGTTTGCGAACCCATTGTCGTCTTCGTCGCCAATTATGGTCTCGTCGGACCCGTTGGACAGCTATCTCAACGACCCAAGTTCCCACATCGGAAGCGCCTCCGGGAGCTTCCAGAACGAGGGCTTGCTCGCCGACACTAATGGCAGTAGCAGCGACGCCGAGTTCGGCTTCTCGCGCCCCGATTTCCGGACGAGTGAACTGGCCGGGACAGTCGAGCTGTACCACCGCCATGTCTTCCTCTGCTACAAGAATCCGCAGGTTTGGCCTCCTCGAATCGAGGCTGCGGAATTCGATCGCTTGCCGAGGCTGCTCTCCGCCGCCGTTTTGGCTCGGAAGAGCGATATGGGGAAAGAGGTGTGATTTTTGTGGTCTTCGGTTCTGATTTTGATCCGGGTCGGGTTTGAATTCGGATTGCTGAAATGGGTTTTGGTGGTTTTGTTGATTGCTTGTGTTTTAAGATTGATTTGAGTTAAAAGTCTCAGATTTGATTTGGGTTGATTTTGAATTTGGGGAATTGAAATGGGTCTCTTTACCATTTCATGAATTGATTTAAGTTATAGTGATTGAAAGTGTATATATTGAGTTTTACAAGTTTTGTCACTGATTTCGATTTGGAGCATATTTGGTCTGGAATTGGCTCCCTTTTGTGCAATTGGGGAATGTCAATGGCGGAGGATTTGAAGTGTCTGTAGTTTACCGATTTGGAGGTCTTTTGATGTCATGCGTTGGTTTTAGTACTTAGTTTAAGGCTTTTGCTTTTAGCTTGTGGATTTTATTTTGAAGGACACTGTATGTAAGTGTGAGAAAAATAAAATATAAGCATCTAATATTGCATATATTAATAGCTTCTAATATTGCATATATTAAGAAGCAAAGTTGGGAGCTGAACACTGAAAAAGAGTATATAAATAATAAAAAAAAGAGTATATAACTAATGAATTTTCTTACTTTATTAAGAAGATGAAATGTCTTACTTAATATGGTTTTTTTTTTTAATTTTTTATCGTTCCTTTCTTTTTCATGTTTGATCTTATAGTACAATATCAAAACATCAAGGCGTTGCCTTTTATTGCTTCGGAGTTAGGATCTGCTTGGCTATTAGTTTACACGCATCTCAAATAACGAATCTCAATTACGTTCTGTATTCATGTCTTACTTGGGTGCTATGTTTCTCTCATCTTTTATGGCTTCGGAGTCAGTTATTTAATCACTGTTTTCTTTCTTTTTTTGTTTTTATTTTTTTTGGTTAATTTTGGGTATTTCAGTGCCACTATCCATGCATTTGAGCTGAATTTTGTAACTGTACTACATGAATCCTTTATATTTCTTCTGTGATTAACCTCCTAAATGCTTTCTAAAGCCTTTTAATATGGTATCAACTATTAAAACATGTGTTGGTGAATAATATCTGTCTATGTGACATAACTGTATATGGGAACAATCTATAAGTTAGTAGATTTTGTTATTTGTATGAACAGATGGCAAGCAAGTCTTTTCCTTATATTAATTCATAAAAGTTTGTTCATATTAAAAAGAAAAGAATTCTGTCAACTTAATACTGAGATGTTTGGTTGAATAATGCTGTTCCGTGTTCTAGCTACTTAAAATAGTATGCTATAAATTTCGCTATTTAATTTCTCTTTTTGGTTGAATTTATTTTGACGTTAAACCTTTTCTGATTGTCCCTTTCATTTTTTTTTCTTTCTAGACCCGGTTAACAATATGTGAGGGACATGATGGAACAGAGACATCAAATGGGGATGTGTTGATTTTTCCGGACATGATCAGATACAGGTTATTTACAACCTCCTCTTCCTTTACTCTGGTTTAAATTCCCATTCAACTCCACCAGCATCCACTCCTGAAGCAGCCAACCTCATCTTTGATAGTTTATACTGACCATAAACGTGGAAAAAAAAAATGCAGGAGATTGACACACTTCGATGTTGACACATTTGTTGAAGAAGTATTAGTGAAGGACGGTGAATGGCTTCCTGGGACTCCAGAAACACTAAGAGGTTCATATATTTTTGTTTGTTCTCATGGATCCAGAGATCGCCGATGTGGAGTTTGTGGACCAGCTCTGGTCAATAAGTTCAGAGATGAGATAGAATTACATGGTCTTCAAGGTAAAGTCTCTGTTAGCCCGTGTTCACATGTTGGAGGGCATAAATATGCTGGAAATGTGATTATATTTGGACCAAACATCAATGGCAAAGTAACTGGACACTGGTAAGGGAAAATGTTTTATGTCAATGAATTGTTTTTATCCTTTACTTTCCTTTTTATGTTATTAGTCTCAATAAATAAATTTTACTCCTTTCCATTGGAAGTATTAAAATGTGTTAGAATTGAGCTATCTGATTATCTTATATGTACTAAAAGTTTATCGACCCTATTAAAGTGTTTTATGTTCCTACAGGTATGGATATGTTAGTCCAGATGATGTATCTGCGTTACTTGAACTGCATATTGGGAAAGGAGAAATTGTAGGCCAGCTTTGGAGGTAGTTATTTTCAATAACCTGCTTCATAATTTTGTAGGATGTATAGATTGGCTTTCAAAGTAGCTAAGCCTAAATTCTTTAATCGTTTATCATTGGAAAAAGGATCCTTTTTCTGGCTTCTTTAAATAGAGTTATGGCCTGCATCACTTGAATTTGAGTAGAATACAAAGGAAAGGAAATGGAAAACTGTGAAAGGAGGCATGCTCTTTAATCTATGTGTAGAGTTGAAGATTAGATTATTAATAAAAATGACTGCTATACAATTTCTGAAATCTCTAACGTATTACAACGTTATAGTAAAAGAATTGATTGAATATATGAATGCTGACATCAGGGGTCAGATGGGTTTATCAGAGGAAGAACAAAAAGAATCTCAGTACCGGAGGCTCCAGATGAATGGTGATGAAAATGTCGTGGGGGAGGTGAACGAGCTGGTACTAACACAGAGAAGTCTTTCCAACAGTGGTGCTCTGAGATCTCAAGTCGAGGTCACGGGCTGCTGCCAGGAAAATAGAAACTCTTCTTGCTGTCAAAACCCCATGGTACCTGAGAAGTCTCATTGCTCTGATGCAAACGAGAAATCAAAGAAATTGACAGTTGATAAGAAAAAGAGCAGCCGGAAATTTACATCTCGGATAAATAGTGGCAAATCTACGCGCAGGGTTTGTTCTATGCCAACATGGTTGGAGAGCTGGGAGCGTGAAGATACTTATGCAGCTTTAGCCGTTGCCTGTGCTGCTCTATCAGTTGCCGTTGCTTATAGCTGCTACAAACAGTTAAGATAGTCTCCAAAACAGTCTCCAAAACTCACCTACGTGCTAATAAGAAATGGACCAATAGAAAGATCCGTACAACTTTGGAAGAAGAAAGGGTCGCCATAGAACTTACAATCTAATGTTGTAAAATGTGGTTTGAAGGACGTAGCATTCGGTTTGTTTCTCCTCTTTTTGTATCGATAGAAGTTTGTACTTGTGCATAAATTGTTTGCAAAATCTATATGGGTTCCACTGATTCTTTTCTTCATGAACTTTGGGTGAGTATTGTTGAATGCCAGAATGCTACAATTATGCGTTGCTTTAGCTGAGCTCCATGACATTGTGAAAGAAATACCTGACAACATACTTCAGAAACTAGCCATTCATTGATATACAAGAGTTCCCGAATCTTATTCAGAAAAACAGGACTAATACAGTTTCGATCTGTATGTTGGAATTTGAACTATGCACTGTACGAACTAAAAGGTAGCCAAGTTTAGCGAATTGGCCGATTGTGACACCATTATGATGTCATTTTTCTATTGTTAATTTTATAGCCAAATGGCATATTACACGAGCTGATAGATCCAATATATACACGGCAAAAACTGATATTTTTGCACACAAATTCACAAGAGAAACTACACTTTCTACGGTTTGATGCCTTCCGGTTCAAAATTCAGACCACTGTTTTAAAATAGGATAAGCACGTGTTTGTTGCATTTCTCGTTATGTATTTATTGATTTTAACAAAATAATATTTAGGATAATTTTACATTGTATTACTGTCCAATATCCAACTAATTTTTTTCTAAAAAAATTCAAATAATTTTTCTTTAACTAATCATATTTTAAGTTGTTTTAATTCACGTTTAAATTTCTTTATAGCATTGAACTATATATTTAGATATAAAATAAATATAATAGAATAACAATTTTGGATTCTGTATTTATTAATTGTAACAAAATAACATTTTAGACAATTCTATGTTGCATTACTATCTAATACGTTTTTATTTACCCAATTATGTTTTAAACTATTTTAATTCACGTTTTAATCTATTTTAATCTCTTTATAAAATTGAATTATATTTTTTAATATAAAATAAATATGACAAAATAGCAAAGATGTCTTCTATGCTCGTTTTGTTAAAAATAAAATAAAATATATAACAAAAATGACTAAAATAAAACTTTTTGTAATAATTCAAGAATCAAAATGACCCAATTTGAAGGACTAAATTTAAGGACCAACAAGGTCATTTACCCTTTAAAATATTCTTGTGCACCATTTCACTTGATTTTTGAACCAAACAATAAGCCATCCTAAAATAAGCAGTGAATTCGGTAGCTCAAATTGTCCAAGAAAGGTTATGGACTATGTTAGTTGGACTGGTCGGAAACAATTAGCTAGTTGTGGAGGCGCAAGCTTGCCCCACCGTGTGTCCTACATGTTCTAACACAAGGATATGATATTCCATCCAAGGCGGTGTTGTTCAAACTAAACAAGATTAGTTTGTCCTGTAAAACTTGCATCGAGCTGGTGCAAGAAAACACTATTACATCAATAATTGAACTCTCTCTGTAAACGTTCGTAACGCGTCTTTAGCAATCTGCTTGTCTGGCTTCAAAAATCAAGGTCGGCCACAGATGCGTACTGCCACCAAGTTTCATGAACCGTTGGCTCTTAGGTCGTTCATCGACTTGGTGAGCCCGTTCTGATTTCCAAACTTGTGGAACTCAGTTTCAATGGTCCTTGCAATCGCTGCATCTTCGGGGTCTGGCTCGGGTAAATTTACATGGAACGACCCCTCTTTGATAGGTGCAGTAGTCTCCAAAGACTTGGCTTGTTGCTTGACGTAATTATAAAGTTCCTGATGGAATGCATGATCCAAGGAAAAACAATTATCACCAAGTCCATTTCCAGAATGGCGGGAAGATCCAGATCCTTCCTTTCTACAAAAATGTGGAAGGGATGCATAATCCATTATCTGCAAACAAGTTTCAAGTCGAATCCATCCACATAACAGAACAAGTATTCAGGTCAAATCAATCAACAGAAATCAGATCTTAAGAAGCTAATGCCCTTGTAAAGGAAAACATGCTTACTTTCAGTAACTCGTCTCTCCCACAACCCTGAAGCACCTGGATTTTTCTCCTTGTTCTTTCCTGTAATAGAGGTTTGACAACCTGCATAGATTTAAATGTTAAGATGTTTCCATATTTCTGTCATTGATTTGAAAGTGCAGCTTGGTGACAGCACCTACAGAAGAAGCAATGGGAATTCCTTTTAAAGTTATAACAAACCTTCCAACACGCTGAAAATATGTACGGTACATTGACAATATAGTATGTATCTGTCTTCTCTGGGTAGTTCAAGTCATCTATGGTAGACATATCTGTCAAAAGCTGCATCAACGTTTCAAATATATGAACATCAATCATACGGTTCCAGAAAGAGAGAAACATTGACTGAATTGGTGATGGCATATAAGAGAACTTAGGAAAATAGAGGGATACACAAAACACGAATATAAAAGGCGAAAAAAGGTCATTTAATTGCCAAAATGCATATGGAAAGACATTATTCAACTTCAGAAAATTTTAGAACTCAAGATGAATTCCTCTATCCTTTGCATTGCTTGTACAACAGCATGTGCTCAAAGGAAAATGATTCTTTACCTTTTTTTTTTTTTTGGCCAGACGTAAATGTCAAAAAAAATTCAAAAGAAGAATCTAAGACTTATCATTCAATCATTTTAGCGAATAGATCATGTAACAATCAATAAAATGGTCATCATAAGGAATTACTTTTCATGTCTCACATGTGGTGTGTAATAGACAACAATTTTAGCTGATACTATTTATTAAAGAAAAAAAATCATATTCATAGTATCAGCTGCATTCATTGGATAAATGAGAGAAAACTGTTAAACGTAGAACTATTAGAAACTCAGGGTATTACCAGAGTACCTTTATTTGGTTAAGTGCCGAAAGCTTCAGACCGGTCATATCCAAAACCTTAAGACAAGTACCAATATACCGTCCGTACTTCTTTGTTGCGGAAGGCTAAAACAAAAAGGGCAAATGAGTTTAGGAGATGCAAAAATTGAGGCTAGGAGGAAGTTATTTGTTAGAAAGACAACAACACAATATGAGGCACTCACCAAAACTACACGATCTCTATATTCATTCATTTGAATGTGTGACTGCACATAGTAATTTACCTGAAATGAAAAAGAATTACAAAAGCAAATATCATGAAAACAAATTCCAACATCACATTCAAAGAATAAAAAATGTACTTGCAGTATTTTAAATGAGGATATTCACTACCAATAATTACAGAGCTTACATCAATGTTTTCCATCGTTATATATCAAAATTAAGACTGCTAATCTCGATGTATTTTTGGTTTTCTTCCAAACTCCAATTTAATAAAAGAGTAAATAGGTTACAATATTCTTACAGATGCTTTGTCAAAAGTGCTAAGCCCAACGCCAACAGCAATGATAGGAAGACCCTGGAAATATTACCATGAAGATTAAGAATGTTATACTTTGTTAACAGGATTTTGCTAATCAGCAAGAATGAATCTCTTATTCACGATTGAGATCATATTTCTGACCACAATGGATCGACAAACTTACCTCTTGGGACGAACATTCTATTTATAGCCCACTTAGTAGGACAAGACAGCCATGGCAGGAAAAAAAAATGGAAAAGAATGAAATGAAAAATAAATTTATGAGAACAATGGACCACCTCTTTTGAGTAACCGGACAATCCCACAAGCTGAGAGTCTCGAACAGCTCTGTACAAATCAGTGGGAATGATAGGTTTCTGTAAATCATCAATAAGCCTCCAATCAGTACCTTAAGCATAGAGTTACTTCTCAGAAGGTTTAAGAAAGACCAAAGACTTTTCTAGCAAGTAACAGTATGCATACTGAGAATGAGGTATACCATCTTCATCTGAAAATTTCACTCACCCACAATATATTATCTATCTCATTTTGTATCCTCCATTGCAGACAATCTACCAACTGAAACAATTTGGCTGTTAGTAAAACAACACGAACCATACATAAATGACTTCTTCAAGAGATTTTTAAGTTCCCAAAAGTAAAGGAAACAAATCTAACCATTTTAAGGGCTTTGCTAACATTTCCATCTCTCGCCTTAAGAAACCGCACCAATGTTTCAGTTCGATACCCCTGATGCATATTCTGGAGATCACAGACACTGACATTTAATATGTAATTTATGCAAAGTATAAACAGAATGATCTTTTTTTTTTTTCAGAAAACAATATCCACCTTAAATCCTCTACTCAAAAATCTATCATTCCTTACCAACCTACCTAATATCTAATCATTATTCTACAGACCAGTTCCCCAACCAAGGAGAACTCCTTAAGAAAGTCGAAAAAAAGCAAAAAACTAGAACCATTTTGGTTTTATGCTATTCTGGCACTTCAAAACCAGCCAATCTTATCACATATATGTAAAATTAAATATAAACCTATCATTTTCACAAACAAATTCATCTTCTCCTAATACGTAAAAGACATAAAAACAAAGAAAAATAAGATCTTGGACTCCTTTCAAAGCATCAAAAACAAGCAAATGGTTGAGTTCTGTTAACTCTAAAGTTCCATAAAGGCTTCTTTTCCAAGGTTGCCAGTCAACTCAAAATCAAAGTTCAGTTTTTCTTTTTTTCACATTTTCATTTTCTCATCATCCAAACATATACCAGATCAAGCCAAAAACTTGAAAGCAAAAGAGGGTCTAAGTCCTAACCTGGAATGTGTTTTTCAATGGCTCATCGACTGCAATACCCACAAAAGAAAAAAGGGAAAAAAAGTTAGTGAATTTTACAGATCAAAGAAGAAGACAAAAGGGTTGGAAGAGAAAGACATGAAATAACAAACCTTCCTCCATTAACAGCTGAAACTGCTTGATCGCCTCCTGATTAACAATGCCCATTTCTTTGTTTTGCTCGTTTTACCTTAATTTAATCAATGGAGTAAGAAATCAGCTGAAACTGCTGCCAAATCAAACTGGGTTTGCTTTGAAATCTGTCTTCTGTCCCTCCAAGACTTATGCACAGCTCTAAATGGCACACTTTTAAAACTAATAAACTTCACGCCCATACATACAGACTAGAGAGAGAAATTTTTAGAGGGAGAGGAACATTTTAGAGAGAGAGAGAAAGAGGAGGTGCCCCTATTAAAAACAGGGGGGTGTTAAAAAATCAAAACTTGAAAAGCACCTCAAGTGAATTTCTTTTTTTTTTTTTTTTAATAACATATTGTTGGGATGGGAAAGCACCTCTTGAGATTGGTTTTTGAGTCTTTTTGTTATTTTATTATATCTTTTTTGGAAAATTTTTATGGTTAAAAAATAGAGAAGATTTGGACAAAGAAAATGATACAACATACAAAAAGGCAACTGGGGCTGGTTAGTGTGTTCCTCTTCGATTGATTCCTCAAGATTTTTTTTTTCCTTTTTTAACTCTATAAATTTTTTATTTCTTTATAATGTGTTTATCTCATCTAACGGTTGTTATTTGGTCAAATGTGTGGCCCCACTATCTCATTCTTTTCAAAGGTTACTTTGATTAAATAAAAAGTTAATCAATAAACAAATATCTAAAACCTATAAATGAGCCATTAAAATTTGTTACTTGATCCGTATCATGGATTTCACGGAGCTATTAACTAATGGGAAAGCACTACAACTAAATTTTTGGTGAATTGTTGTTGGGAAGCTGTATTTACTATTTGAGCTTTAAAAAATGTTATTTTTATATTATATGGTTAATAGGTTGTTTGGCTCTTTTATCCTTCGAAGTTCGAGGATTCAGGGAATTATGTTAATAAAATGAGATTTATTTTCAAAAACCAAAAATGAAAAAAAAAAAAAAAAGATAATAAAATCAGTGAACGCATAGCAAAATAAGGTTTTAATTCTATTTCAACATTTCTAATTTAATCCCACAAATCAAAGGAAGAATTCAAACAATTTGCAAACCCCTAAACATTTTGTTCAATGTTTTTTTAAGAAAGTTTTTTTTTTGTGATTATTTATTTTTGTTTTGATTTGAATCTTGCCTATACGGGCAAAAAATAGGGGGCTTTTATTGTAAGGGGCTAATTTCGATTCTACAAATAGGAGGGGTATATTAACCCTCTGATTAATATCATACAGTTAAGAAAAAAATGATGCATAGTTAAAATTGTGGTTTAAATCACACTGTATTAATTTTTTATGATGACACTGTTTAATTTAGTCGTATAATAACAAATTCATTTTTAATGAAATACAACATCAGTAAGTATAATCAATAAATATCCAAATTCGAAAAAAAAAAAACTAATCGTGTTTTACTAATGAAAAATAAATCCTAATTATTGTCCTTATCATCTTGTTCTTATAAAATTCCAGTCTTTTACTAAATGAAAAAAAAAGCCTTAATTATAGTTTCATTCCTAGAAAATTCCAATTTTTATAAGAAAATGGAAATAATTTCTGAAAACATTTGAGAGAGTGGTAATTCAGTGTTAATTATGGTTTGAGTTTGTTGAACCTTATTTTAATTTTGGGTTGTGAAGTTTTAATGAAGATTGTGACCCTTTTTAGCTCGAGATCTCCTACGAGTACTTGAATCATGTCAAAAACGATTATCTTCTCCTTTCTTTCTTTCTTTGCTTTTTTTTTTTCTTTTCATTTTAAAAAATCACTTTCTGTTTTCTGGTAGTTTTGAGGAGTTAGACGAAAGAGATCACTTAGTTAGTTTGTTAGGTCTGTGAAAAATATGCAACAATTGAGTAATCAAATGCACAATTCAATTAATTTTTGCTTGCCAATTGTGTGGGTTATAGTACCGTTGGGATTATTGTGATTTTTTTTTTTTTACAGTTCATTATAGTTAAATAAAAGAGAGTTTAGGGTTTGTGTCTTTATTGACGTGTTTTTCCCTACAAATTGAGTAATTGAAGAACATAAAAGGGTATTTCAAGAGTTTTATATCCTACAAAAAATTCTGCACTAACCCTATATTGTAACCAATTAGTTTCTTTAAATCTAGTAAAATACCCCTCCTACCCGTATGAGCCAAATAAGCTCTCCTGCCGCAAAAGATATTGAATCCTTCTCAATCATCTTGAAGATTTGTTACATTTAACAATAGCTATGCCATAATTTATTGAAATTAACTACCAATCAATCTTCAATAAAAGATTACCAAAATTTAAACTTGTAAATCTAATGATCCCCAAAAGATTTCTTACGTATTAAGATTTTGTTCAAAAGTTAGACAAATGTGTTCAATGTGTCTTGCATACAGCCTGGTCTTTTTTTCACCAATTTTCTTACTTATCATGAGATCACAATTTAGAACCAAAGGGGATAAAGATGTTAAAGAGAAACAACATGTTTTGAGGACTCAAAAATTTCAGGAGGAATTCAATTGACCATTTATGCTGGATAGAGAACCTCAATCACCTTAATGTGGTCATGTGAGTGTCAAAGGGAGCAATTTCATGGGTGGATATGAACACTCAATCCAACTAAATTTAATTAGTTCTTAAGGTGTCATGTCATCCATGCTAATAAAAGGCAGCAATATTTGACTAGAACCTCTATAACCCCGTATATTTTTAAAAAATAATTCTTATATATATATATTACAGATCTTATTATTTCCCCCTCAAACTATTAACTTTTCAATTCAACCTTATTATTATGAAGTATCGAAAGGTACCACATGGAATTAACCTATTCCTTTCCTTTTTTTTTCCCTAGACCTTTTGATCTGCTTTGAAACATCTGCACTCAATTTATTCTTAAGCTAATATTATTACTGTTAAATTAATCAAATTAGCCAAAGCAGACAAACCAAAGTGACACATGATTCCAAAACAAGTGGATGCTGAGCTTTGTTGCTTGCTCTATGTAGAATATCAATGTGACAAGAATGTTCCCATGTGTCCAAGAGTTGTTTTCTTCCTAAATTTTATTTTGTTGGTTGAGCTTTCATGTGGAACTTTCTTCTTTTTTTTTTTTTTCCTGAGAAATGATTTCACCACCCATTTTTAATATATTTTGTGGGTTTTTTAAAGAAAAAATTCCCTTGGATCCCATACCACTAAAGATCAAAAGGGGGGAAAAAAACTTATGGTATTTTTTTCTCCCACTCATTCTTTATCAGATATACCTGCTTGGTGACGAGTGACGGGTTGAAAATTAGAGGACAAGATTCTAGCAATTAGTATAAAATTTATTGTGCTTGTTTTAATTCATGAAAACAATTTTTTTATAAATTACTATTTTATTAATTGTTGAAAAAAAAATTAAAGATTTATCCATATTAAGATTACCAATGTTTGGACAATTCAAAAGCAAAAAAGAAAGAAGAATAATGAGTACAAGAGAATCCTAGCACTTAAATAAAAAGCGTGTTCAATTTTCAACACAAAAATTTTTCATCAATTCCCATTGAATCCAGCAACAATATATCTTGCACTTTTCAAAGGGCATTTTTTCATACTTCTATTGGCCGGATAAGTAAATTGAGGGACCAAATTAAATGATCCTTCTTTTTCTTTATTTCATTGATTCTACTTAAGATTGATCATTAAACATGGATCCCATTACTTATTTATTTATTTATTTTTATTTCATTGCCTTTGTAAATAAAAAAAAAAAAAGAAAAAGAAGAAGAAGTAATATCTCCCTTTTGCATATAAATGCAAGCCAAAATTTAACATTTTTAAGCAGAAAGTCAATAAGGAGTTTATCTCTGGAAAAATAAAAAGCGCACCAAGGCTAATTATCAATTATATCAAATTCATTTATAGCTGATTTTGTACTATCTCATCAATGTCCTGCACCTCTTTTTATATGGTTGATTATAGATATATAACTATTTCTAAAATTAATCAAGGAGAGACAGATATCACGCCAAAAGGTGATTATATTAAATGTCATTTCACGTGAAAGATGCCCAAATAATTCAGTATTACGCTGTACAAATTGCAGAAATGGAAAAAGTGCATTATTGAGGTACAATGGTATAGCCATGTAATCCTATTGTTATTTATTCAATAAAATTTTTAATAAGTGATCGATAATTCGATCCTTAAACCATAGAATTGGAGATGAATAGTTACCAATCAAACTAATTTCGCAAAATGTTGTAATCGTATTGTAATTTTCTGAAAATAAATTGTTATTCTTCTTACATGTGTTTTTTCTTTTGATCCCTCGTTTCTTGTTTCGGGATCCTTACCTGTTTTGTCAATTATTCAAATTAGTGATAGTTACATAAAGCTGTATGCTTGTTAGGTGGACACTGGCCTAATTGTAAGATCTAACATGCATGTCCAAATGGCATATATTTCTAGGATTTCATTTCTGATGAGAAAAGGAAGGAACATGAATGTAGATTCAGATTCAAAATTTTTTAATGAACTTAATATATAAACAAACCCTATTTTTGGAGCATGGAAACTAACAACAATCTCAAAAGAATTAAAAAAGAAGTTCAATGTGCAATGATTAATAGACTATGGTTTGAAGACCAAGTTAGAATTAGTTCAATGAAAATATTAGACCTTTTTTTTTGTTTTGAGATGAAAAATACTAAACCTTACACTTGGTAGAGGAAAAAAAAAACCTGTGTTTTCACTAATTTGTTATGAAAATGCTTACAACCTTTAAAAAAAAAACAAGAAAATCATAGAAAATATAGTAAAATGGTCTCCTGAAAATCGGAACCAACTCACCAAGGATATTACGTAAATATATATGATGTGCAAGGACCACGAAGTATACACTTTTTTTTTCCTTTAATCTTGATATTGATGTCTTAACGAATAGTTTAAATAGGAAATTTCATATAAATATTGCAAGTGGTATTCTGGCACCACAAAATGTTGTTTCAATAATAATTGTCTTTTAGAAAAGAGCACACAATCATTTAAAGAAAGTCACTTAAAAAAAAAAGAATAAAAAAAAGAAATTTTTTCGTGCTTGAAAAATATGGGAAAATATTCATCACCGCCAAGAATTCTACTTGAAGAAAGTACTCATTCCATGCAAGTTAACAAATTAATAATATTGTTGACTATGTTTTCCATTTTCCGTCCTACAAATATATACTTTTTTTTTTATCCGTGACTTTATACTTTGCAGAAGAATATTATATGGTCCTATATAACATTCTGCTGCTTTTAATTTGGAGGGTAGCTACTAAATGACAACGATGGTTATTTTTCAAAACCCGACATATCATTTTCAACAAAAGTGACTTTAATTAAAAGAGACCAAGAGTAACCAAACTAAACTAAACGTAGGAAAATGATTCGTATATGATGTATTAATTAGATCAGGCAAAACTCATGATGTATACACGTCTCAAGGAGGCAAATCCCATCTGTAAAACTAGAAAAAGATTTTAAAAAGAAATCTAGTATTAGTTTATTATGACTTTTAAAAAAAAAAAAAAAAGAGTGAAAAAACTATAATCTAGTTAAGAAGGTTTTTCTAAAATAGTATGGATATCTTTTTCCAAAAAAAAAAAAGTATGGATATCTCATGAAGTGGATTATCGATGTAATAAAATCATTATATTGAGTGAGTGAGGATTGGAACCCAAAATATGTACAAAGAGAACGTACCTCCTGAAATCTATTTTTGTTTTAAATTCTTTTAGGCAACATTGACATATGTTATGTGTAGCTTGCCAAATGAGCTTTCAATAAAATAAATAAATAAGGTTCATTAATCTATGGTACTTGTCTCCTTGTTGGTAAGTCAATTATTATCTCCTGTGCTCTTAGTTGCTCTTGCATGCTTGTCCACTTTGCATGCAATATATTATTTCCTTGATGCAAAAACTTTAATCTAGGTGCGTATATTTAGTCAAAAAAGCACAAATGCATCAGCAGTAGCTGGAAAAAGGAAGCTCTAAAGCCTCGTTCGATGGTGAAACAAACTGTTAAAGCAAGACTACGTCATTAGGATATATTCCAAAACTGAAATAAGCTCCCGTCAAACCCTTCAAACTAAGCACGCCATTTAACATAGATAACAACTATAGCCTTAGCCAGCAAAAACAGAAGCTTTGGTTACATGGCTGGGGTCCATTTCGAGTTGGGAGCCAACCCTATTCAACACTTGGTTCAAGGCACAAAAGTCCGGAAAAAGGTACGTCCTTCCCGCCGGAGGATTATGCTTGTAGTTATCAACATTGAAATCTCCGGCATACCAAGACTGAGTCCGCCTAGCTCCCAGATCATAATTCTCACCAAAGGCTAGGTTTGTTGACAATGTCATGGCCATACAACCATAAATTTTGACATTGTTTCAGGAGTGTTGATCGGTTTACAATCCTGAAGAGTCGGATACTCTCTTCTTTCCTAGGTGCCTATCCGTCAAAAGAGCTTGCCACCCTCTACAAATTTCCTATTAGACTCTTGGTAGAGTAAAGTGCGTTTATTCAATGAGATAGCTGACTTTAGTGTTCGATAAACAATAAGAAACTGGATTCACATTGTGGAGAGATCACTAACATTTTAGCTTCTGCAATAGAGAGTATGAAAATGTATCACAACATCAAACATATGATCATTATAAACATAAAAACACTATTTTTCCACATGACCAACATTTCAGAAGCTCTGCATCTTTCTCAAGCAAAAAAGAAAAAGAAAAAAGAAAGAAAAAACCAACAGCAATATTAGCTTTGAGACCACTTAAAAGAAATCAAATTCCAGATAATTGTTTTGATCAGGGTACGCGGCAGAACCAGCACCATTAGCTTTGTCGCTGGATGATACTGTAGGGGATGACATCCGCTCGAACTCAACTGGTTTCGGGATCTCGGGTGGACTTGCACATCGAATTAATGCCCAATTTATGCCTTCGAAGAAGGGATGCTGTTTAATCTCTGTTGCTCCTCGCTTATATGCCAACCTATGCTGTGGCTCCTTCACTAGCAAGCCTCTTATTAAATCCCTTGCTGAAAAGCTAACTACTGGTGTCTCTGGGAACCTCAATGGCTGTCCCACAACATTGAATAGGGTAGCACGGTTTCCTGATCCCTTGAAAGGGGTCTTACCAAACAATAATTCATACAAAAAGATACCAAAAGTCCACCAATCAACAGCACTGCCATGCCCTTCACCTTTGATGATTTCAGGTGCCAAATACTCGTGGGTTCCAACAAATGACATTGAGCGAGCATTGGTTGGCTCGGCAATGAGCTCTGGCAATGGGGTGACTTGGTTACCCATTTCATTCTTGGGTTTCCTATCTTTCTTAGATTTGCTTGAGAAGAAACGAGGACCAAAGCATGTTGTAGGCACCACACACGATGGCTGAATACAAGAAGGCTCAATGCAAGCTGGTTGACCGCAATAAACTGGGTTCTTTCGCAAAAGTTCAGATTCAGGTGCTGAAGACTTGACAAGTGTTGGACTAACAGCACAGCGAAGGGAAAGATCAAAGTCAGAAAGCATTATGTGTCCATCATCCCTCACAAGGACATTTTCTGGCTTGAGATCACGGTAAACAATCCCAAGCATGTGGAGATATTCAAGAGCAAGGAGAACTTCAGCGACATAAAACCTGCATATTGAAGGCCAAATAAGGTAGCAATTGTGATTACAGTCGGTTATTTCCCAGATAGCAAGAATATTTGTCACTAGGTGAAGCATCATTCATCTTCTTTTTTTTTTAACTATTAATAGTGCACAACAACAAAGGCCTTCCAAGAAAAGTTTCTATTGAACAATCACAATGAGAAACAAGTGTCTTAATTGTTTTACAGAAAATTAAAAAGAATGATTCTTTATACACATAAATAATAAATTACTATCTTCACTGCCCGAACAAACCTATTAGCCAAATATCCTAAAATATTTTATGTAATCTTGCCAGGTGAATTTCTGAAACACTAATGCCTTGCCATATTGTAATCTTACAGATTGACTACAATCCACATTCTTTCCATCAATTTGATACATCTATCTTAGAGGTGGGTCCATCTATATTAAACTAAACTTATCAACTAGACTTGTCACAAAGCTACATATTAAACTCTCCTAATCCTTTTACACCACTTATCACAGAACTGAGACTAATTGATATTCTAGTATAAACAGAGGTCATGTTTTCTAACAAGTTATCAAGACACCAACAAGGCAAACTCAATAAAGAATAAATACAATATTCAATCTCCTTAACTAACACTTTCAACAAAGTAAAATTTCCACAAGAATTCAAATATGAACTATAACAGAATATGAGCAGAGGTAGGTGTCATACTTAACAGCCTGTTCGGTAAAATGCTTCCCTGGTTGCCTCTGCCGAAGTGTGTGCAAGTCACCTCCAGGACAAAACTCCATCACCAAGCATGAATATTTTTCTGTCTCAAAATGGGTATACAGGGAAGGAAGGAACGGATGGTCCAAGGATTGCAGTATTTCTCTTTCTGTCTGAGCCCGTAGCAGTTTCTTACGGCTGGCTAAAGATGTTTTATCCATAACTTTCATTGCAAAATAACATTTTGTACCTCTCAACTCCGAAAGGTAGACACTTCCAATATCTCCACAGCCCAGCTTTTTCAGAAGTCTGAAATGGCCAAAATTCAATACACCTTCCTTCGATCGTACAGCCTGTATGGCTTCCCAACGAATGTCATTTGCCTTGTGAGGTTTGTTTACACTACTACTCAAGCTGCTACAAGTGCTTTCATCACTCACATCACTGCTTGTGCTCCCCCTACAAATACTACTCTTCCCACTCTCGACAAAGTCAGCTCGCTCACTAACTTTGGCACTTCCACTGGTCTTGGCAAGACTGCTAGCCCCATCACTGACTTTTGCTGAAGCTGGGCTAACTCCTTGATCTGATGTTTTCTTTTCTTGATCACCACCATCTTCTGGTAGATTCTTAGTCCCAATCACAACCGCTGACAGATCATCTGGCAATCGTTTCGGATCGCCTAGTGATAAACTTGAGTTTAACTTATCTACTAAAGAACTTGGAGAATGTTTTTTGTTCTCAATGGTTTCTACAGAAACCTGCTTTGCAACAACTTGTGGGGCACCCTTAGGTAGTTCTCTCGGGGTAACAGGCTCCGACTTGCTCGTCTTCGAAATCTGTAAAGGGGGAGGCCTCCGTGAGTTTCCTTCTGTTTTATGACTAGCAAGTAATTTCCTCTGCTTATCCGGAGAAGTTCTGGTACTAGATTTTGAGGCCATGGACATAAATTAGACTTGTTGAACAGATCAAATTGAACAAACCCATTACTCAGCTCCAACTTTCAGCACTTGACACCCACCATTAACAGTCTCAGTTATTTTCATCTTCAAGCCCATCAAAAGACAAGCAATTTCTACAATAGAAAATGGAAAAATCAAACTCTATCATATTGAAATAAACATTTCAAACCAGTCAAAAGAAGAATATGTATACAAATCAAATAAAGACAATTAAGCACATAAATAAACAAATCTAGGTGAAACTCTAGTATGAAATCATTAACTTCAAAATAAATTGAAAAAAACCCTTTGAAAGGACAATAAGAAATCCCTATAGATCACATGCACAATGAGACCAAGGAAGACAAAGTTCAGATTTTTCATGAAAATACAAAAGAACATGAATAATCTACCTTAAAATGCTGATCCTTTTTTCAATGAAAGTATAAAACTTTTAAAGGAAAAACTGCCTGTGGATCAAACTAAATCAATTCCCATCCAAAATGTGGCTCCTCTATATCTTTTACAACACACCCAAAAGGCCATAAGAGCAAAAGATAAGTACAAAGTAAAGGAGATTCATTCATACAGATCTCTAAAAACTGAGAGAGACCCACCTCTTTGGATCTAAAAGCCCCTACTCGCATAAAGACCCAGATGCTAAAATACAAGATAGAGCAAGAAAAATCCACCAAGCAAATCACAGGACCAATTAAAAGCCATTAGAAAAGTAAGTCCCAAAAGGGTACCTGAGAGAGAAGTCACAAAGATCAGAGCTTTGCTTTAGCAGAGTGTGTGAGGAAAAAAGATGAGCACTCACTACTGTTGGGAGAGATAAAAGAGCAATGTGTAAGACCTCTTTCCCCTAAAATGTGTGGAGTGAGAGAAAAAGAAGAAGAGAGAGATAGAAAGAGAAAAGCTTTCAGTTGTAGTTGGAAGGAGTTGGGTCCATGAAGAGAGAGAAAGAGAGGGGTCAAAGTTGAAGAAAGACTTTTTTTCTTTATTTTTTTTTTCTTTTTCTGGGTTCAATTATTTCAATGTATTTGTCCGAAATACATGGGTCTGAATCAACATATGGGCCTCCAAAGTCTCCAATCTGTCCCTCATGCTATGGTGACTTTTTGAAGTTTTTTTTTTTCCTTTTTTCTTTTTCTTTTTCGCATTTGGGACTTCAATTTCTTGGGAATATCCAGAGTTGTCCCTATAGTTTGTGCTCGCTCACTTTTAATGGAAACTAAAAATTAAAAATATTATTAGTATTGGTGTTCTTTCTTAAGTATCAACAATATTAAGTGGTCCTGACTCTGGGTGAGCTGCCTTTACAATTTTTGTGGATAAATATTGGGCTAAATGGTCCACCACATGTCAGTTGACGAGACCATCATCAGATCAAATGGTGAGGATTTAATTTACTGAAAAATATTGAAATGAGTGGGCCCATTGATCAATTGTCATTGGTGGATATGAGAGTTGGCAAATAATTGGGTTTTGGATGCAGATCATCATGTAGAGACATTTTCTTTAACAATTTAGATTTAGAAACAAATAATTAATACCATCCTATAAACAAAACAACTTCAGCATTACAATTTTTCTCTTGACCAAAGTAGATCTGGTTGAAATTAAATAATTAATCTTTCTTGGAAGTGAGTTTTCGTTTGCATGTTCAATAGGGTCAATGGACGAGATTAGGAATATTTTGGACCCAAATGATATTTTTAAGACCATTTTTTAGTCAGATTATTTTTATTGTGATTGTCATTTGTCAGTCACAATAAAATTACTAGTTCTATAAAATTTTTCTTAAAAAAAGTCTTAAAAATATCATTTAGGCTCGAATCACACGTACCGCATCCAAATCTTGTCCAACAGAGGTAGGGCTTAAACTTTCACAAAAACTTGGCCACTCGTATGTATGTATGGCTTAGACTTTTCATATCATGTTTCGGGCAAAACTTTTAAACTATAAAGTTTTTTAGAACAAAGAAAAGTCATATTTTGAGGGAAAATAATAATAATAATTAATAAAATTTTCTAAAAATCATAGACCAAAATTCAAGGATATAAAAAAGTCTAAGCCACCTCATTAATGCAAACAGTTGTAGAATAAGTAAAATGGCCACTCATGCTCTTCTACAGCATACTGTCTCTGAATTTTGTACAAAACATACCCAACAGCTAATGTTTCCAAATTGATTGATTCTTTCTTCTCTATGGCAAACATAGACAGCATCACTTAAATGCCATAATCCTCCTTTCAACAGCTTCTAGTTTAAGTTAAGTTCATTACTTGGTAAAAAGCATAAATATCAAGGTACTGTAACTCTTTGTTTGGTAATATAAGTTATACTTGCTATAAATACCCACATAAAGAAAATAAATGTATGCTAGTTATTAACTAAATTATGTTGCTTACCCAAATTAATCAAGTGCATTCAACCGGAATGAGCACAACATTTAGGACCATCAATTATGTTCGTTTGGTCTCTATTAAGTTTTTACTGTTTTTTTTTTTTTAAAAAAAAAAAATTGCCTCTAAATTTCTTTCTTTGTTTCATGGATATTGAGAATATGAATGCCCGGATAAGGGTCTTTGCAAATGTGTGGTCTAGTGGGAAGTAATGACTTGTGCTAATTTTGTGCCCACTAAGCCATAAAAAACAACTTTGATTAAGTAGTAGAACAACCCCACCACCAGGCACACCCACCAAACTAAAGGAAAGAATCACCAAAATAAATTGAAAACTAACTAATAGGATTTTGGCTGAGTGGAAATGGAATGAGTTGCTTGATATCAAGTTTTCTTAAAATTAATTAAGTTTTTGGCCGAGTTACTTATAAATTACATCATTGACATACAAACATCTTTCATTGTTGGTCAGATTTGGGCAAAATTTTGAAAGAAAATGCAAGAATAACCTTAAGCTAATGAATGTAGTCTTGCAATTAAACACATTCTTTCTAAGAATAACCTAAAATGTAAGAATCTCTGAAAATCAAAACTAGATGTGGTATTTCTTGTCTCAGAACCGAGATCTTCGTGATTTTGGAACTTCGATGAATAAAGGGTAGTCAGATTTTCAAGGAGGTGCAACTTTTGAATTCCTAATTATGAATATAGAATTTTAAGTTATTAGGGTTTTTTTCTTTTAGAAAGAAAAAAAAAAAAAAGAAAGAAGAAGAACCAATTTGTTTGTCAATGACTTTTCATGATACGACACTCTCAAAGTAAGATCTCTACGAAGCCAAAGTGTAGTCATGAGTTGTAATGTACTGAATTGGAAATGTTTCAAGGCCTGCTCAGGACTATCCTCCAGCCAAGTTGAACAAGATGTACCATGTAGTGTGCTTTTCATTGGGCAGCTTGCGTTAAAGTACTCTTCTTATCGTCTCTAGCTTTGTTTTTATCTTGTTTTGAAAACGTAAAACCACTTTATATTATTATTATCTTCTGTTCATATTTTGGCATTTATGATCGATGCTGCTAGAATCCAAAGCTTTTTTGTATTTATATACCGTCCCTGGATCCAGCTCAATGGAGCATCTTATTCGAGAGTGATTACTCAAGATTAGGTTGGGAGAAAAGAGAATACAGAATGTTTGAATTATCCAATTTCTTTGGGATTATGTTTTGGAGTTCTCATAGTCAATTGGAGAGTAAAAGATTGTAAGAAAAGTCGGATACCTACCCCAATTTCCTCTGATGAACCAAAAACATGACGATATTTATTACGAGAGTTAAGACCATATTATAAACTATACGATTGAGGTTGCATGTGCAAATATATTAAATTTTTACAGGTTGTCAATGATAAGTATACGTGAATAGTAATTTTGTACCAGTTAAATTCACCTATACGCGGTACTAGAATTATAAGGACTCGAAAACTTTGCAATTGGATAATGTTAATAAAAAATATGGTCGCTTAACACTAACCACCGTATGACTCCTATGTTTCTATTTCTGTGTGGTATCAACTACCATTTAATTTAAACTAGAGTTGTAAATATGGGCTGCTTGACCCGTTATAACAGAAAATGAAATCGAGTTGGATTGGGTTGAGAACAGTATCAGGTTGGCTCAAAATTTTGAAAAGGAGATCTGACTCAATCCTATAACCTAAAGGCTAAATAATGGACCGGGTCAAATCTGAGCTGGGCCAATTTGGTACTATTTTGTAAAAATATCATTTTTTTAATAATAATTATAAAATTAACAAAAAAAATTAAAAAAATAATATAAAAAAATGGGCCATTGGCTCGGCTGAGGGTAGGCCAAATGGTAGGGCCATGCGCTAGCCAGTTAGGCTCAATCCATATTTTTATCTCTAGTTTTAACAGAGATTTTTCACTGGAATGCATCTTAAATATAGGCTTTTTAATATAAAAAAATTTCTAAACTCGAAACAATTTAGTAAAATAAATCACGAACTCAATTATTTAGAGCGAAATCCCTTGACTTTTCCTAATATTAATTATGTTACAAAAAAAAAAATGTTTCTATTAGTTTTCTTAAAGGGTAAGTCCCCATGTTTTAGCTGAGATTTTTTCACTGAAATGCATCTTAAATATATGTTTTTTAATACAAAAATTCTCTGAACTCAAAATAATTTAGTAAAATAAATCATGAACTCAATTCTTTGTAGTAAAACCCCTTGAACTTCCCTAATGTTAATTTTTTTACAAAATAAAGTGTTTATATTAGTTTACTTAAAGGTTAAGTCCACATTCTTTTATTTTTAGTTTTTAGATCCTTATTCTTAGATTTTTGTTCTGCATTATTCTCTTTTAATCTTTTCTATCTAAAACTGCCATCAATTAGTATTTGCCCATAATGTGCTATCCATCGGAAACAAAAGAAAATTATTATTAAAAAAAATAGTTGAGTTATCATTTTCGTTCAATACAGAGTTAAGAAATTGGAAAATGGTCTAATATGGATCTATTTTGGTCTAAATATTCATCTATCCCTTAAATAAACTGTAGCTCACCTCTTCCAAAAAATGAATTATCTTTCTTCAAAGTTATTTAATATTATAATATTTATAAATATTGTTATTATTTTTAGGTCCTAATAACCTTTGTCATTAACTACACGCGTTTGAGGAAATACTTATAAATTTTAATCTTATTTACCGCCTAAAAATCATGTTCATAAATAACTATGGAATATTTGAAGTAATATAACCAATATAAAATGAATTACAATTCTTCAACATAAAATGGTCAATAAAATGACACATATATGTATTTAGATAGATAAATACTTAGATCAAAGTAGATCTATATTGGAACTATATAAACTTTTTTAATTTCTTACCTCATTCTTGACGAAAACGATAACTTAATTCTTTTTTTTTTTGAAATAATAATTTTTTGTTGTTTCCAATTTTACCTTTGATGAGATGAGTGTGATTTGGACAAGTACTAATTAACAACAATTTTAGAGAAAGAAGATTCAATGGGACTAACGTAAAACAAAAATCTAAGAATGATAACCTAAAAGCTACAAATAAAAAATGGAGACTTAATCCTAAAAAAAACCTAACACAAATACATTTTTCTAACAAAATAATATTAGGGAAATTTAGAGAATTTTACTCCAAATAATTAAGTTCAGAGTTAATTTTACTAAATTGTTTCGAGTTCATTAGTTTTTTTTTATTATTAAAAAGCCTTAATGTTATACGAGTAATATTTAATTGGTATAAAATCATGCCTAAAGATTCAAAGCAAAATTTATTTTAAAAACTAAAAGCAATAAGAAAAAGATCTTTTTAGCATTATGTTCTATTTTGACACTCGATTATAATACATGTCCATTTTTTTAAAAAAAAAAAAAAAAGCTTACGTTCTAAGAGGCTAGTATATCAATTGATATGGTGAGTATGTAAATTGATTAGCTCGATATAAGACCTCATAAAGTGGTATGTAAATTGGATCTATTATAAGTTGATGTACCCAATGTGAAAACTAAATATATTTGGCCATTAACTCAGTAATAAGAAAATAGATATGTAAGAGAATAAAATGTAATAAAAGGTGCATGTTACTATATTACTAAAATGTTACTATATTACTAAAAAGAGGGGGAGGGGGAATTAGTATACGTATTTTTTAGTTGGTATACCTCCTTATATTACCAATTTTATTTTATGTACCCAATATATAAATTGTTATATTGGGTTTCAACTCCTTGTATGTACTTCAGTCATTTTACTACACTTTTGATAACGGACATTTACCTAAAATTGGTCTAAAATTAGGTCATTTTGCTATAAGACCCAAAAAAAAGGACAGAGTTTGTTAAGGTTTGGGCCGTTTGTCGGTAATGGGCTTACGCGTCATTTGTTGGGCCCGTGGTCTAACTATGCCCAATTTAATGATTTATGTAAGACTTGAAAAAAAAAAACATGGACTTTGGACACATATCTTTTCAAAAATAATACCAAAAATACGAACTTCAAAAGACAATTAAAATTTCGCATTGTCATTTTTCTATATACTTCAGCTAAAAAACGCGGTGTTATTTTTGTGATTTTAAGTATCTTTCTAAAACACTGTTTTTAAATATTAAATGAGCCAATAGGACTGTTGGAGCTTTATGCCCTAGAGGCTGGGCCACAAATGATTGGGTTATTAATATTGGCGATGGGGTTTGAAATCCCATATTGACTATTCAAGTTTTTTCTTTCATTATTTTCATTTTTTTGAAAAAAATTATTCATTTTTAATATTAGGTAGAAATAAAAACTAATTTAGGTAATAATTTTTATTAACAAAATTTAGTTATTAGTTTCTTTTTAATGTTATCTACGTGTGGAAATCAAACTAGTTACTAATTTCCGATAACAAATTGGTAACAATTCTTTCTTTTTTTTCTCAAAATTCTTTTTTTTCATCATAAAAAATGATGACTACTCTTCATTATTTTTAAAAAAAATTATCCTTCCGACCGAACTTATACTTACTTTTTAAAAAAATAACAACTCTTTTTTCTCTATATCTTCTCTATAATATTTTTTCCCCGGTAACTAATCCTGCCTTCAAGAAACAAAATAAAAAAAAATAAAAAAGGGTAACTTTGAAAAACAAATAACAAAAAACAAATTGAAATTCCCCCAAAAACAAATTTGGTTCCAACTGAAAACAAAATGGGTTCTAACCAGAGAAATCAATTTGATTTCCAAGAAATCACTTTGATTTATACTCAAAACCAAATTAGTTTCTACTCAAAACTAAATTGATTTCTACTTAAGAAATTAATTTGATTCTATTAGAAAAATTAACTTTATTTCTACTCAAGAAACCAATTTGGTTCCACTCAAAACTAAATTAGTTTCTACTTGAGAAACCAATTTGATTTTCATCTAGGAAATTAATTTTATTCCCACTCAATACAAAATTGATTTTCACTCAAGAAACTAATTTGATTTCCAAGAAACCACTTTGATTTATATTCAAAATCAATTTAGTTTTTACTCAAAACTAAATTAGTTTTTACTCGATAAACCAATTTGGTTTCTACTCGAAACTAAATTGATTTCTACTTGGGAAAGTAATTTGATTTCTACTTGAGAAACTAATTTTGATTTCACTCAAAGCCAAATTAGTTTTCGCTCGAGAAACCACTTTGGTTTTCAAGAAACCAATTTGATTCCACTCAATTTGGTTTCCACTCGAGAAATCAATTTAGTTTTTACTTGAGAAACCAATTTGATTCTACTTTATTTGATTTCCACTCGAGAAACCAATTTAGTTTCTACGTGAGAAACCAATTTGATTTTACTCAATTTGGTTTCCAATCGAGAAACCAATTTAGTTTCTACGTAAGAAATCAATTTAATTATACTCGAGAAACTAATTTGGTTTTCACTTGAAAAACCAATTTGATTTCCACTCGAAACTAAATTAGTTTCTACTCGAAACAAATCAATATCCACTCAAGAAACTAATTTGACTTCCACTTGAGAAACCAATTTTGTTTCCACTAGAAAACAAATTGATTTTCATTCGAGAAACCACTTTAATTTCTAAAAACTAATTTAATTTCCACTCGAAACCTAATTAGATTCCACTTGAGAGACCAATTTTGTTTTTATTCAAAACTAAGTTGGTTTCTAAACAAAAAACCAATTTTGTTTTCATTCCGAGACTAATTTGGTTTCCACCCAAAAAAATAGGGTTAAGCAAAGGAAAAAGTTTCAAAAACAAAATCATACAAGCATACTATAATCATATTAGGATATTCTAATAACAAGTCCCTGATATTTAGATATTTGGTGCCTTTTCTTCGGATCATAACAACATATGTTATCCAAATTAGAAGAAAAAGCTGGTACCCATCATTTAATTTACAACAAAGAACCAATCTTAAATGAAAAAAAAAAATCATTTTAGAAAAATTTCTAAAATAAAATAATTACAAATGCACTTATGAGATAACTGATATAAAACCATCATCACATCCAAATTATACAACCATTTCACGGCTAACTGATATAAATTGAACATTTATTTTGCAATAGAAATTAGGAACATTTAACAAATAAACTTAAAACTTTACTTGAAGTAGAATCCACAATATACCTTAAAAAAATGCATATTTAATTTGTAGTAGCAGGGGTCACTAATAATATCATCAAAGAAGGTTAAGCATCACCAAAGTGTAGGATTCTTCACAAGCTTTGCTGAAAACAAAACAATCCACCCTTTGCCATTTATGCACATAGAATTTGTACACTAGCTGAATTTGGTTTTGTCAATTGACGTAGAAAATGAAAAAAATTTTGGAATATGCAAATGTAATTGACAACTTGATTACTTCATTTAAATGCAAAAAACTAAAAATTTGGAATATACAAATGGAACTGACATTAGTATTACTGTAATACAACAATTGTATACTGAAATGCCTTATTCTAGCTACTTACCAAGACAAGTTTTCCCTATAATGTTTCAAGCTATCGGTACTAATAGAATAAAGATATCCCAAAGGGGAAAAATTACCTATATCCCAATAATCCCATATCGCAACAAATTCATATACTATGAAAATGGAAAGCTCTCGATCTTCATCATGGCAAGATATTTGATTGGGTTCTTGAATTCATTGAAGACTATATCTTTATCGAGAAACTCATCCTCTTCTAAAGACTCTACTTGGAAGAGTTCATTGGCGACAATATCCATAGGCGTCTTCTCCGGTATAATCCATGACTCTTGTTGATCGTAACATCACCGATAATGAGAGCGAAGGAGACGAGATCAAGTTCTGAGCAAAAGATGAGAGTAAAGAAGAGGAAGAAGAAATTAAAAAAGTCGTGTATTTCTAATAAAGATCGTACATAAATATTGAAAAGAGACTATATCGTATTTGGGTCAATATTTTTAAAAACATTGTATCATTTTCCCAAAAAAATATTAAATTAAAGAGGACTTATGGTAGGTGTCCTCTTTTTTATACTTTGTTTTAATATATATCTGTTTTTCTATTTTTATAGCTAAACTAAATAATCAGATATATGTACTTTTATATAGTATATATACTTCTATGCTAATTTTAATTTATGTAATGAGTACGTAAATTTTTATATTGGATATATAATATTTTATGCATAGTATATACTGATAAGCCGCTCTAATATTTAAAAAATAAATATTTAATTAAAATAAACCAAAAATTCAATTATTTTATTATAAAACCTTTTTTAAAGTCCTATTTAACATTTTTAGTTAAATTTTTAATCGAAACCAAATATGGAGATTTATTTTTTTTGAAGTTTAGAGACCAATGTTAACTATTGTGCCCTTTGATTTGGCATAAATTTTATGCAATAAGTATCGAAGTTCATAGATTAAACTATCGCGATATTTGTTCATATTATCGCGTCATTATCTGTATTTTGAAATATTGATATGGATATTGGATAAAAAGATATTTTTTCTCATATATCTGTATTTTAATCATCATATATGTGGCACAAAAATAATTATCTTCGTAACTATTCCAGCAAAATAATTTGGGAAAGATATTGTTTAAATCAAGACAAACATTTTTCTTATGATTTTCAACCTTCGAAATACTCGCTCGCTTTGTTATTGAATGTATTTGAACTATTTTATATTATTGATTTTTATCTATTTTCATTATATTTTAAAACTAGTTACATTTTGTAAGGCATTAATATAAAATATATTCAATAAAATAGTGTGATGTGTATTTTAATTTTAACTAGTTATTTTGCTTGAATAGTTCTTTAAAATGAAATTCAATCGGTTTTCTACTATATACGTATATTTTGTTATTTTACATAATATATATTGAATTTTTTTTGAATAAAATATATTACAAATTTATGCAATATTATTTATTTTAGCATATTTTAAAATTTCACTTGAAAATTTTATATTTTAAAATAAATTTATAATTTTCTGTAATATCTTCGATACTGCCAAAGTCATTAATATTATCAGTAAAATCAAACTTCGAATGACATTTTAATCTTTGATTCAATAGACAAACCGACGGTAAATTCATAAATGCTTCAAAAACCAAAACGATAAATTTTTAAAAGGACCAAATCAAAATGTTCCCATAGTTTAAGGACCAAAATGTAATTAGCAAAAAAGGTTCACCCCTGTAACTGGACGGCCAGCAACAAAAGAGAAGACTCGAAATCAAATAACAGAAACACTCTCCAAATCCCATAGTCCCAACCTTAAGACCCCCAAAATCAAAACCCTAAATTCAAAATCAACACCACACAGAAACAATCCCAAATCGCTCCCCATAGCACACAATCACCAAAAACCCATCTCCCTCAACCAAAGCTTCTAGGCCNTAATATTATCTGCAAAATTCTCAATTTCCTACTTTGATTCCCATTTCATGGAGTTTGACATCTAATTTCAGTTTGTGAGAATGGACGATATGGTTGATACTTTAGACAATGCATACCAAGAGTTTGTTGGTGCAGCAGCTAATGTGCTTGAAGCTAAGGAGAGTAGTGTTGCCCAGAAGACATTGTCCACTGATGCTGCTCTTGAGAATTTCAAGCAGAGGTGGGAACTGTTCAGGGTGGCTTGTGATCAAGCTGAGGAATTTGTGGAGTCTGTCAAGCAAAGGATAGGATCAGAGTGCCTGGTGGACGAGGCGACGGGCTCGGTGGCCGGGAAGTCCGGTGGCAGCGGCAACACATCGGCCGCGGCCGCCACGGGCCTTCCGCCGATCAGTGCTGTTCGGTTGGAACAGATGAGCAAAGCTGTAAGGTGGCTTGTGATTGAGCTGCAACATGGTTCCGGTTCTTCTTCTGGTTCAGCTGCTCATTCCCACCCATCAGCAGCTCCTTTTGATGCTAGGTTCACTGAGGATTCGGCTCAGTAGGACTGGGACTCCATTGCGAAAAATGGTAGTGATTCAGCTTGAGCATCTTTAAGGAGGATCACTGAATTTTGATTCGTATAGCTATGCGTGTTTTGGATTTTGTTTCTTTGATTGGTGAAGACTTTACTAATTAGCCACATGTCAGTGACATTGTTATATCTGATGTAGTTATGAGTGTTCAATGGAGAGGCCGTATGTTTTAATGTTGTTTCTGTTGTTGTTCCTTGCTATAACTTCTATATGTGCCTTAGTTCTACGTTGAACATTTAGTATGGAAACAAGGTTAAATCTGTGCGTTGTGATTTTCTGAAATGCTATGGTCTTAAGCTATAGAAGCAGCAACTGAAGGAAGGGCAGCTTTGTGCTTTTTGGCGCTTTTCGTAGTTGATCTGTCTTGTAAAGGTCATTGGGTACTCATATTTTACCTCTTTTTTATGTTCCAAGTGGTTAAG
Organism: Parasponia andersonii; assembly: GCA_002914805.1. Taxonomy (NCBI): domain Eukaryota; kingdom Viridiplantae; phylum Streptophyta; class Magnoliopsida; order Rosales; family Cannabaceae; genus Trema; species Trema andersonii. The sequence continues at coordinate 57,903 of JXTB01000446.1, forward strand.
ATTTAGAAGGGTTTGACAGTTGGGCAGGACTACTTATTTTTTGACGACATTGAATAGGATAACTGCCAAAATTCATTAAAACTTTTGTTTAGGAGTACAAATGGTATGGTTCATCTTGGCAATCGCTGAATTAACTTATTTGACATATGGGTAAAAAGAAGAAAGGATGAATCAAGTTAAAAATTGCTGTTCATCTTATAGAGCGCTGTAATAAACAAAGGAAAAACTGAAGGTTTCTTTTTTCCTATTATTTTTTAAAACAAAATAGGACGTGGCTGCCAATTAGACTGTGCATGTGACTACAATAGATGGTAAAAATTTGTTCGACGAAGCATGTAACTCTTATGCAAATACGAGGCAAAGAAGTTTCTTCCGCTCTCAGTTTCTTTTTTCTGACCAAGTAAGATGGAAGATGGACAATATCGATTTGAACCCCAGAAAGTTAATAAGAGGACAGTGACTTCACTGGTCAATGACTCTGGCCGCTTGTTTCACAAATCAGTAGGAGAAAGACGGCCTTCTTTTCTTAATTGCAACGAACAAGTAGCTTTTACAGAAACAGGTTCTTGAAAAAAGAAAACCTTCTATAAATTAAAATTTTCTATCAACTGAAATACATTTATACTTGCATTCTATATTACGAAAGCTCAGCAATCACACGTTCACACTTGTCTTCTAAAATCTTCACAGCTTCGGTGAATAGCTCTTCGGGAGGTAAGGCTCCGGTTGATTCAATAGTAACTAGTCATAGTGAGAACAGATAAAAATTAGAGCATTATAAACACTCAAGGGAATGATAATTGTAAAAGAAGTGGAACTTACAAATGAAATGATCATTAACACGACGTAATGAAACACGATCCTCCCATTCTTGACCACCTCTAATGCATTCCCTACAAAGAGTGCAAGCTCGTGGTTGTGCTACAGTAGACCTTTTCCTACCTGTTCAATGCTCAAATTAAGAATAAAAAGTCCAATTAAAGGAAAAACAGAAAGGAAAGCAATACATCAAGAATTAATTCATATCAGCGATGAAAATATCACTTCACCATTGCCAAGATCTTCAATATCAAAGACGTTGACCGGACATTTATTTTTAAGTTCCTCAGCATCTTCGTCTTCAACCTCTTGCAATAATACAACCTGAAAATGAAATTTAAAAAAAAAAAATCAAACAAAACTTCAGAAAATCTTGTTAGGCTCAAGAGAAAGTCACTGAATAACATATCATATACCTCAGGGAGCATCCTATACCAGGCAGTAGCCACTGGGGACCACTTAGCATGTGTTTTACCAAGGCCTTTAACAGCATGTGCTTCCAGTTCAATTTCCTAGACAAAAAGAAAACAATGGCAAGTTAGCAACAGAGAAATAACTTAAGAAATAGAATTCAGTCCATTAATGGGATCTAAAATTGAGTTCAGTTTTAGATGACTTTTAGATATCTATAGACTGGAATGCACCATAAGTACTTGAAATAAGGAAGCATATGAGTTATGATGTAGCATCTTTCACATCTAAAGAAACCACAAATATCTTTTTTTTTTTCAATAACATGTAAACCCTTTTTTTGGCTGAGGGTCTTCAATAGCTTATCAGCTGGTGGTATAGAAACATACAAGATTACCTGACCAGGGCCCAATTTAGAAATAATAATGTTTTCCATAGTGCTAATTGGGTTGTTGGAAAATTCTGGCAATTTATCCTGGCTGCAAGCAAATGATGTGTAGGTTCTTGGTTTAGCCGATGAACCAGACTTAAAATCTTCTGATCCCAAAGGAAACTCGCTCCCATGTGGTAACCACTTCAAGTCATTTGACTTTACTGTAGTACAACGTCACATAAAAACAAACCATACACAATAAGAGACTGAAAGACAAAGATTTTTGAATATCTTTTTGTCACAGAGTAAAATTAGGAGAATAGAACTATACCTGCAGTACGAGGTTTGCCTTTTTCACAACTAACATGCAGCTTGAAAACTATTGTGTTCTTTTCATTTGGAGTATTATTGTCTAATATCACAAAAGGAAGACAGTTCAAACATGGGGAAAACAATAGTTCTTTCCTAAACAACCAAAATATTAAACTAGTATTCATATTCAATTCTAAGTTATAACCTGCAAACTCAAACAATCGAGGGTCAACCTTGATTGGAATGAGACCCAACCTATGGGAAAGAACTTCGTCCTGGACAACTGATGTATTATTTGCGATGAGAACTTTTTCAATAGCCATTGTTGGAAGCTGCATTGTTATCAATCAACAAAATATCAGAAAACATGGTTGAAATTGCCAAATCTGCAACAAGTCATAAAACAGTGCAGTCAAAACAATGCAAAAACTATTGCACCTCAGATATAAGGATCCTCCGAAATGCATTCGCAAGTGCTGGATCGATACCAATCATATCAAACTCCATATCTTCCTCCGTAAGTCGAATCACCTCAACTCTAAAATTGTCACAGAAATTATCCAAGCGCAGACTATTATCATAACCCGAGGACGCGAAAGCACCAGAATACTGTAACGTATCGGTCTAGAAACACCAAAATTTATGTATTTGTTTAATAAGATACAAGAAAAACACACAAAATACAGAAATAAAGAAACAAAGCACCGATAAACATTAACAAGAATGTCCCCTCTACTGATTTGTGCTGCTTTAACCAAAGTAGGTAATTGCATTCGGTCTTCCCAGTTCTTGAAAAAGTTGATTTTAACAGAAAACCCAACAAACGAAACAACCCCATTTAAAAATTCACATAGTCTAACTCCTAGTTAGGCTAATTTTCTAAAATCGAACACTTCTACTGAGTACCCATCAATTAAACTAGCCCAAACACAGCACCCATCAATTAAACCAATCCAACCATTGCAAAAAGATTTTTTTTTTTTTTTTTGTTTTTTTTGGTTTGGTTAATTTGAAACGATCAACAGAGCAAAATAAACAGAGAAAGCAAAATACGGTACATGAATGGGAGCATCGGCCTTGCACTCAACACGGGTCCTCTGGAATTCGAGGTGGGGTGGAAGTTTTCCCATTGGAACATCCGGAAGCTCCTCCAACCATTTCAGGCTCTCCTTCTTCTTCGTCTTCCTCTCTTCTTCTTCTTCTTCTTTCGCCTCTGACTCTGTCTTATCACTCTCATATGTGCTTTCAGACACTGTGTCTTCCTCTTTCACTCTTCCACTCCCCATAGCTTTCTTCTTCTTCTTCTTCCTCCTCAAATTGGATTTTAGAGGTTGAAAAGGAAGAGAGATGATAGTTCAGAGTCAAAACTCTGAGGTTTTATTAGGGTTTAAGGACTTTGAACGGGGAAGGAATCGGAAATGGTGCGCTGGGCTGGGCTAATGCACTAGCTTGTCAGGCCTCATGGGCCAGAAAGACAAGGCCCACGATTAAATCCTGGGTAGCAGCAAGTCGGCTTGGGGCCGGCAGGCTGCCGTTAGTAGTAGGCGGATGGCCCACTTCTATTTTAATTATATGTATGTGTCAATTAATTAAAATTTAGAATAAAAAAGAATATATAGTTTATTTGAAGAAATTTACTTTTAGGAATTTTAATTTGTGGTCCATGTTGAGGATCAAATTAGAAGAGCTCTGCAACAAAGGAGAAACAACACAATCCTTTATTACTTGGGGCTTTTAAGTCAAATAACAGAATTTTGGATCGTAGTTTACAAAATAGTTCGTTTTTCGAAATTTGAAATTAATTTCAGAATGATCATTTTTCATATCTAGTGTATCAAAACATATTGATTTATTTTTGCCGAAGTTGCTTTATTTTTTTAAAAAGTTGACATAATTTTCCAAGATTGATTTACTTTATAAAAAAATAGATCAACTGAAAAATGGCTATTTATCAAAATAAAAATATAAAATAGTCATTTATTAAATACGTGTAAAAAATGACTTTTTAAATTGATCTGAAAAAAGCGTTATTTCTTAAAAAAGGCCTAATACTCTTATCATTATTCGGTGTTGTTCAATGGTGGGCTAAGCTGGGCCGAGCCGCTCAAAATCATTTTGAGCTTGGAGGAGCAAAAGGATAGAGGAAATTAGGCTAGTAACGGCCCTAATAGAAAAGAATTGCATTTGTATGCCGAGCTCAGTTTTTCTAGAACCAGTATTTTTTTTTAGAAAAATCTCATTTTTTAAAATAGTAATCAGTAATCGATAACTAGTTTTCGAGTACTAATAGTAACCAAATGAACTTATAACTACTTGCCAGTTTCAAACACAGATAACTAGTAATAATTTTTAAAAATAGTATTTTTGCTAAGAACTTTTTAACAAGAGATACTTTTCTACAAAAAATGTGGTATGTAAACTGAAAAAAAGAAAAGCTGCCCCACTATTTTTTGTGTATATATATATATATATATATATATATATATATATATACACATACATACATATTGTTTTTGTAGTTAAAAGTGTTAGAAAACTAAAAGGATACGGAAAACGACAACATGACAAATGGACAAATGTTGTTTGTTCTCATATTAAATTCAAATGTAGCTTCCTTATATTACTGTCGTTTTATTTCCATTTCAGTTTTTTATGCCATTGGCATTTTCATAGTTGGTGTACTTTTATTATATTCTTGTCCTTTATGCATGATTCATCTTGTTTTGTATGTCATTGCCATTTTTGTTTTGATGTAGTTTCGTGGTACTTGTTTTTTTTCTTCATGTCGTTTTTCAGGATTTTTGTCTTTTTATATTAACCGCCAATTTTAAGCTTGCCATTCTTCAGGGATATATATATATATATATATATATATATATATATATATGCTAGTTTTTTAAGGTAATTGTCGTTTTTGCTTTTTTGGCATTCGGCTCCTCTAATGTTAATGTCGATTTTGAATTACTGATGTCGTTCCAAAGCTTTTAGTTCTTTGGTTGGCTTGTATATCTATAACAATTATAGAAAACAAAAGCACTTAGAGAGACGTGTAAATGTTCCAGTTGTTTATCCTATTTTTACAATATTTTTCTGCTAGCGGTTAAGCTCTCACAACAGCTGTCTTTTTATCATTTTATGTAATTATTACTTTGTTTCTGAATGTAACTAAAAAAAGAATAAATCATTCCTTTCAAAAAAAAAAAAAAAGCAAAGACCATATGAATGTTTTGGACTTTTAGTCAAACAGAGAAAACAATATTGATGAATAGGTTATTATATATACACCCTAATTTCATATAAAGTCATTCTATTAATCAAGAAAATGGCCAAAAGAGACAATTTATGACTTTTAAAAAAAGACACCTCATTTTTGCCTTTTTTTTTTTCAATTTACAAGGAATATTCTCATTCAAAATTCCCTTCCATGTTTTGGCTTATTATTTTTATTTTTTTTATGTGGTATTCATCTCCTCTAGTTTTAATTTATTTGATAATTCTTTAATTTTAAATTAAAATGGAAAAAAATAGAATTGCTTTGCTTTATATCCAGTTTTCTTTGTTTTATTTTTTGTTTTTTTTTTCAATATCTTGTCTTTGATTTTATCATATTAATTGTTTGTTTCTTTCATAATTTTTTTATTTAATGAGTTTTTTTATTTAATGATTCAATCTTTCTATCCTAAAAATTAACACTACTAATTTTTTTTAGTTCATGAATTTGTAGGGAAGGAAGTTAGCTTCAAAAGATTATTTAGAGTGCTTTTAACATGGCTTTTGATTTATTATCTTGACTTGTCTTTTTATTTATTATTGGGGTGTCTTAATAATTGTGTGGGTTGCAAACATAGCTCTCCATTGATGACTTATCTTTTTAACGCTTTTTTTTTTTAACTTAACATTTACTTAAATGTATCTAAATAACAACAAAATTTCATTCACAAATACGTACCTATTAATATTAGTATATGCATACATATATGTACAAAAAATATAGTCATAACACATACTATCATTGTTAATAATGTAACATTGATTTTTTTAAGTACATAAAAATTCAATTTTCTTTGAAAAAATGGAAGTATGTAAAAGTACATGAAGTTTTAAGTACTTACAAAGTTTAATTGTATATATATACTTTGTAAATAAAAAGATGAGTAGTTCCCTAAATTAAAGTATCTAGAAGATTTGTAAAACCTGTTTATTTTTTTTAGGGTGTTTTGGTCTTTTGACCATTTTAAAAAAAAATTCGAATTTGGATTAAACTGAAGTGATTTTTGATAATCAAGGACTAAAATGCAATATTGTGGACTAAAATGAGAAAATTCTCGAGTGAGGGATTTATGAGCAAAGAATTTTTGCCCATTTAAGTTGGACACATGGCCAAGTTGAATTTCAGCTCAAACTCTCTCTCTTCTCCCGAGTCTCTCTCGGCTCTCTCTCCCATTCACGGCGAAAAACACCGATTTTCTGGCATTGCTCCGACGAAGCCCTTCATGACGTCGACGAGGACCGCTACTGGCTGGCGAAGAGAGCCCAGCTCCGGACGATCACCGCACTGCAGGTCCTGCCGCCTAAAAGCTCGCCGTTCGCCGAAAGACGTTGCGGTTTCCGAAGCTTGCCGGCGCCAATTCCGGTGACGTTTCACTGTGAAACCGGTTGGGTTCAACCTGTCTCGTCACGATCTTAAATATGGTATATATATCTTGACTCCATATTGCTCGGATTAAATTTTGCCATTTTTATTAATTTTGAGCTATTTTAGTTTTATATTTAATTTTTATAATTCGACCGTTAGATCGTAAAATAAACTTCATATTTGTGATGTACTCGTTAAAACAAGAATTTTGATATATATATATATATACATTACCTATATTTAGTGACGGACCCGAAAAGCTAAATCGAATGGTTTAGATCGTCTCTATCTGCGTGCCGTGGGGCCCGCATCCAAATTGGACAAATCATATGTCTAACCTAGGATTTTTGGATGTTCTGAATCCAGTGGTAAAGTTCGTTTCATGATCTGATACTCCGAATGAAAATCGAGTTTTCAACCTATCAATCAAAAAATTCGAAAATGACACCAAATTTTCTCCATAGACCCGTAACTCTATTTGGACATTGGATTGAGGTAAGGATTCAATTACTAGATTTTATACATGTTTAATTTAAAAAATTTCATTATAACTATTTTTGTGAAAAATCGTGAATAAAATGATATTATGATAAATTGCTGAAAATTATTGAATTATGTTGAGATTGGACTGTATGAATTTTATACACATTTTTATATTATGACCATGGGGTAAAACAGCGGTGTGCTGCCCATGTATAGTAAATTCCAGAATAATGCCAAGTTGAATTTTAAAGCATTGTTTGATTATGTATTGCATGGTTATTATGCATATTTTGTTACATATTATACATACCATAGGATCATACATGAAATACATTTTAGGCATCGTATTATTGTAGTAGGCGGATTAGTATACCCGCCTTCGGTGAGAGCCCGTAAACTCGTGCGGGTTTTATTTTTTTGATTATTCCCATTCGGTAGGTGTAGATATTCAGTTGTCCCTCCGGTTCGGTAGGCTTAGACACATGGGTATCCCTCCGGTTTTTTTGGGATAGATATCAGGCAGAGAGTACTTAGTACACGTAGTACGAGTTATTTTAATTTGTGATATCAGGGTGTGAGCTCATGGGATGGGTTGATTTATGATATGTACAATCTTGCGATTTTTGACTTTAGTTTTCAATATGTGATTATTCTAGATACCACTTGTTTATAAATTTAGTTTGTAAATGAATTTTGGAAAAAGCATTAACCATGTAGGTTTGATAAAAATTGCATCCATTTAAAAAGGTAATTAAATTTCTACTGAGCATTCACGTGCTCAGCCCCTAATTCCTCCCATCTCAGGTGTTGACCTATTTTGTGGTAATTATTCTGGTGGCTTGGCAAGCATGTTTAGCATATGCTTGCAGTTCCAATCCTCTTCATTGGTTGCTTTGTACTCGGTATCAATTTCTCTTTTCTAAGTTAAATTTATTTAGCCAATAATAAAATATTTACTGAGTAGATGTATGAGGATGATTTTTTATTAAATTGAGTACTTAGAAAATAAAATGATTTTATGTAAATCATTTGAACATTGGGCCTAGGATTTTAATTTGAACTGTTTCAATGGATCATGAATTAATAAAAGTTTTAAAACTAATTAATTAGGATTTTCCCTCATCTTAAAAATAAAAAATTTTCTACAAATTTAAATCTGATAGATAGAATCCTAATTTTTAAATTTGTCTAATTTCGTAATTTACTTACTTTTGAGGGCTAAACTTAAATTTTAAGTACTTAAGTTTTCCTAAAATTTTAGAAACTACTATTCATCACTATTTTCACTTAAAATTACTAAAAAATGGGAACTCTAAAGGGGTATTCTTATGGTCATGTTTAATTTATATAGTTTTTTTTTTTGGATACACCCTCCAAAATTATGTCTCATTAAAAATTTTCTAGACAAAACCTAGCTGTAAAAATTCTAATAAGGGAAAACGAGTGCATATTTTGTGAATCCTGAAAATTAAAGTAATGGTAGAGAAAAATACATGAGTGAATAATGTCCAGTTAATGTGACTGAGAAAAGTGTCAATATTTAGCTCTCACTGCTATTTGTCTCAATGATCATGGTACATTAATGTTGTCTCTTGATGATTATAAGGTCGTTTTGGAGCATTATTCATGACCTCCATATTAATCATCGGCGGTGGTGGTAGTTGTTGAGAAACAGGCATAGTATCTTTTGTCGTTTTGAATCTTTTGATAATGCACCAACTCCTAAAATTGAATAGGCAAAAGCAATCTAATTATTGACAAATAAATAGAATTACATACTCAATAAGAGGAAGGAAAATAAAATAAAGAAAGAAATATTAATTATAGTATATGAAACATAAAAGAAATTAGAAAGTGGTTACAGCTTGACAAGAAGTCTATATTCGCGCATAATCAATTTCGTGGTGCTTAGTTGATCATGCCTTCTACTGTTGTTTTTGTAGGCATGAAACTTTACGAGTTGATCGTGGCTAACGATTTGATTAGTTTTGGAATCAAAAGACGTCTTGGTCTCCTATGCTGACCTTCTGCCACCCCCTACCCGAAACTCCTCAACTATTTCCCAAACTCAAGGTCTCTTCCCATTACCATTTTTTAGGCTTGAATTCTCCTTGAAAAGCAGCATCTCTCACAATCTTTTAGATAAGAAATAAGAATCCCTATATACATACGTATATCAATATTATTAATCAAAACCAAATTAGTTGTTAATACATATAAAAACCAACATTAGTTCACTATATGAGTGTACATATACAAAATGACATATATTAATATCGACTAACAAACTAATAAATTTGAGATTCTTCATTTTATACTCCTCCTGACTAAGTAAGGGATGAGGTTAACACGATAGGCCTTACATATGATGACTAATTTGTATTCTTATGTGCTATTTCCATACAACATTTTAATAAGCAGCTTGTCAAAGTTCTATATATGGATACTAGAATTAATAAGTGCATATATAAGCTTTATTAATTAAGTCACCATAAAGAAATGGTTTAAATTCGATATTTTGGGTTGTAATAGATATTACTATAAGTTAGTGAAACCTTTATTAATTCTTATCGTCTACTTGTTTTCTTTTTTGAATTACAGTAAGTATTATGTTGGTGATGTTTTGCTAAGGGCATTGGAGAACAAGTTCAACCAAACTCTTGAAAAGTTTTTTAAATGAACCTTTTATAGTTGTATTTTGAACATCTTGTAACTTTTGATGGTTTATGCCTTTACGTTGGAGGCAATATTCTGTAATATTAAGATAGAGTATGAAATTTATAAGTAATATTTGTTAGAATATTGCGGATCATATTTATGTTATGTAAAAATACATGATTAGAGAAAATGCTTCATTAAAAACATTTTAAATGTGACTTAAAATTATTTATACAAAAATATATATAATCTAGAACATTAGAAAGATGTTATTAAAGATGTATAACAGTAGATAAAAAAATGCTATTAAGTGCTTTTACAACAGGCATAAAATGCTATAAGCATTCAAGTGTTTTTATAGCATTTAAAAAATGCTATAAAAAAGATTTTACAACAATAGAAAAAAGCTATGAAAAAGGCTTATTGTAGCATATTGGATAGTACTAAGGAACGTTATAACAAAGAGGAACTTTTAATAAAAGGGGCTGATATGGGCTGATATAGCATGCAACTAAATAGCATATAAACTCTATTATAGAATTCTTTATAGAATTCTTTGAATGCTATGGAATCCTTCCTTTTTTTTTCCCCCTAATTTTTAGTGAACCGTATATTTCAGACCATATATATTGTTCTCAATACTCGTGGATACCTAGCCTATATGCCATATTGATGTGTATGTATTTTATGCACTTGCATGCTAGGACAGGAACTCTAATATTATTATTTAAAAAATTATGGTTTTTATCTTTACGTGGTATTTATTATAGTCTTTGACCAAAATTTACTTCAAAAATACAAACACCATACCTGTTCCACGAAATCAAGAAAACGAATTATACACCAAACAAAACAATAAAAATATACATGGAGAAAAAAAAAAAAGAATTCTACGATTGACTTTTCAAATACAATAAATGATCATAATCAAAGTAAGAAAGATAAAAGAAAATAAAAAAAAACTATTATTATAATCAAGATGCATGGTTCTTATAGATAAATATATTATCTTTTTCTGTTTCATTTTATGGCCCAGAGTTGTATGAATAAACCTTGAATTTTTACGCTAAGGTACATACAGAAGTCTTTGATAAGTAGGCGTAAATCTATATCCAACTTCTGGCAGAGAGAGAAGTATGAATGAAGTAACTCTTGGATTTATTAGGAATTTTTGATATAATAACACTATTTATATATTAATATTAAATGTTATACATATATAGACCACCTATGAGCTTAGAAATCCCATATCGTTTGGTGATGAAAAATAGGATCCTTCTAGTCTTATAAATATAAGGTTGATTCTATATTATATATATGTAAAAAAATAAGAAAATTAATAATAAAAAATATATTGTGTTAGACCAAGACGTTTTTTTATAGGAGTTAGCGGGGCAAAGATTTTTGGAGGCATTTTTTTATTTGTAAATTAGGTTAGATTATGTAGGGTGTCGACTTAATTGGGATATAGGAGTTAGCGGGGCAAAGATTTTTGGAGGCATTCTTTTATTTGTAAATTAGGTTAGATTATGGAGGGTGTCGACTTAATTGGGATATTCTTTAGTCTTTCAGATGTTTTAATTTAGGGACATATAACATAATATATTAAAATATGTACGGGACATATAACATAATATATTAAAATATGTAAGTACTTAAAGTTTCATTTACTTTTTACGCACTCAGTCCTTTTTTTTCTTTTTCTTTTTTTTTTTTTCAAAACAAATGTATGTGTAATAATACGTTGATTTTTTTAAGTACTTTAAAGTTCAATTTTCTTTGCATATAAGGTGATTTTAAAATTTTCAAGAATTAACATAGCCATGATTATTCTAAAATAAAAAATTTTAAAATTTTCAAGAATTAAGGTAGCCATGATTATTCCAAAATAAAAAAAAAATTCGACAGACTTCTTACAAAATTCCAAGCACATAGTCTAAAAATATGAAAAATCTCTAATAGACTGAAATTTTTGAAAAATCACAGACAGATTTATAAAATACCATATTTGAAAATATTTAGAAACTTACTGTTTTTAAAAGTTTTGTATTTGTTTTTAATAGTATTCAAGGAAACTAATCAAATTACCAAAAGTTACTTGAAGTAACTAGTCTGAATATTTCAAGTAATTTGATCTAATTACTTTAGTACCTCATCAATTAGTAAAAAAATGATACTTTTTAAATATTCTTAAAAGTGATATTTTGTTTAAATAATTCTTGGACTTTTCACAAAAATTGAAATTCCTTGTTTTTTTAATTTTTTTTAAACTTCACTATATAAATTCTAATTTTCTCAAGATAGTACTCCAATTGAGAGCTCAGTCGTGGAGCTTGTATTGGAGAACCGCTTAATACTAACAAGCCCTAATTGGCCTATCATGTAAGCTTGGGTCACTAATTAGAGCTTTCTTTGGGTTTTTCAAAAGTTAGGTCTAGTAGTTGGAGAATATAGAGAAAATTAGGTGGATAACTAAGAAAATTTTCTAGAAACTATCGTGGTTTCTTTTTCAAATTATAGGAAATAATAAAAATTTCCTAAAAATTATTATGATACCCTTTTTGCATAATGTCCTATAGCAAGAATTTGGTGAGGTATTGAACAAAGATACTGAATAAATATGATCAAGTTCTCAAATTAAATAATTATATTTTTAAAGTAAAAGCAACAAAAATATATATTAGTTTTTGAATTTTGGTAACTAGTTTTTAATAATTAAATTAATTTCTAGCAATCAATAAATGAATTAACCAAATAATTCTACCGTTTATGATAGAAACTAATTTGGTTTTAGTTTCTATTAGCTAAATAGTTATGATTTTTATGTTGAAAACTAACATGGTTGTTAGTTTTTAGTAATTAATTTGGTTTCTAGTTTTCAAGAATGAATTATTTTATGGTTTTAAATAATAAATTGGTAATTAGTTTTAAAAGTGATCAACTACAATTAGACTAGTAGCAAAAAGAAACAATAAAAAATAGAAATTCTAAGACGTTATTTGGTCTTTCACATAAAAAGTGAACTAACAACTAAAATAAGTCTAAAAAAAGAGAGTATAAAAATAACAATTTATTATAAGAATAAAATAGAAATTTTAAGTTGTTTGGTCTTTCTAAAAAAGATAGTATAAAAATAAGTAAAAGTCTGGACTTCTTATTTTTAGTATTATTTATCAAAAAAATAGTACCAAATGTATTTTTTTTCTTATAAATTCAGCTATAAACTTTTGAGTTTAGACATATAATAAATTTTGGACTAAAAAAGGGTCAAATCGCTAATCAGCCCATATAAACTTTTGAGTTTAGACATATAATAAATTTTGGACTAAAAAAGGGTCAAATCGCTAATCAGCCCATGAATATATGCTTGAGGACGGCACATACAACTTTTTGACAAAAAATATTTTGATTTTTCCAGCATTAATTTGGCTCCTTTTTATTTATTAGGGTCTTTTCAAACCTTTTGCCGTGTTTTACATTTATTAATTCAATTGTTTTTATTTTTATTTTTGATTTTTTAAAGAATTATTGTTTTTATTTTTATTTTTGTTTTTTTAAAGAAGTTTTTATATTTAAATTTGGGCATATTTCTTTTAACTTTTTTTTTTGTTTTAAATGTCTTTTGTCTCTTTTTTTAATACATTTTTAAAAGAAATTTACACGTGCGTATTTTTTGATAACATAATTATTTTTATGAATCTTTTTTATTTTAAGTTAATTCCAACCTACTGTAATTTCTTCCCTCCTTTTTCATTTTTTTTCTTGAAATAATTTGTTTTGGGATGGATTTTGCTTTTCTTTTGTTTTTATTTTTAAATAGAATTTCATTAGATTTTTTTTAAAAAAAAATTTCATGTTTATTAAGTCAATTTGCATATAGTATCTAGGGCATTCTGTAAGGGAATTCTTCTTTTAAAAACTAAAAATTACTGAAAAAGGATAACAAAATACTTTACCATAGGTATCCTAACAGTTTGACTACGGTATCGAGAAATGGGAAGAGTGATTGTGATATTGTGTATTTTTTATTGCCGTAAAAAAAATTATCATATTTGTCCTACCAAATTATCTTTGGTATCCGAAAAATTAATTTTTGAAAAAATGAGGTTACCATAAGTTTTGTACAAGGTAGGTACCCATTAAAATTACAAAAAGAAATTATCGTAGATATCTACTAGTAATGTCACCAAAGTTAAAAGGGTCTTATAGCAAAATGACCGAATTTTGGATCTGTTTTAAGTAAATATTTATTTTTAATTGTTATAACAAAATAATTAATAAATAAGTATACATACCATGTATAAAATATTATTTAACTAATATAAATATTTATATACTCAGTATATAATTTAAAACTAATATTTAAGTATATGTACAAAATGTAAAAATATATATACCTTATTATTTTGCTATAACATAAGAAAAATGAAAATTTGTTAAAACAAAGTGCAAAAACAGAACATTCGCCATAATTTCTCAGGTTTGAAAAGGGGAGTTGGGCTCATTATTGCAAAAAAAAGTTTCAAAGAAAAAAAAAAGATTATCATAGGTATTGCAATAGGTTACCTCTGGTATCCAATAAATCAGAAGGGGAGTTAGGTGAAAAATGAGATTACCATAAGAATCATACTAAGTTATTTATAATATTAGAGAATATTAAAAAGAGAAATCAATATAAATATCTTACTAAATTACTTATGATAATCACTAAAGTTGAAACATAATTTTGGGCTCGTTATTGTACTGAAAAAATAAAAGAGATTACCATAAATATCGCATCTAGTTACTTATGGTATCAAAGAAACTGAAATGGGAGATAGATTTTTCTTATTGCCTATAAAATACTTTTAGGAATTTATTTTATTGAAAAGTGTGACACACTTCACTTCAAAAAGATATGAATAAATATAGACTAAAATTATATTACTCCAAGAATCTATTC
>JXTB01000446.1:72646-88630 GCA_002914805.1 Parasponia andersonii
TTTTTTTTTTTCTTTTAACTTTGGAGAGTGAGAATTCAATAGAGACCCTCTACATTGAGAGGATAATATGTGATTATCACTAATGAGTGTCTTATTTTTAAAAATTTTAAAATAGATAAACTAAATTAAAGACATGTGGAAAATTATTTATACGACACATTATATCAAATTGAAAAGCATTATCCAGGTGTGCGAGATGCAGACAAAGCCAAGAAAAACGATAGCCACAATCCCGGGTTTGTGGGAGATTAAATATAAAGAGTGTTATTGAAATTAACAAAATTCGTAAACTCGATAATTGAAATGAAGATGACTATCTTGTGAAAACAAACTAAATTGAATAATGCTAAAATCACTCTTTAACATGCACCCAAAAATCGAGAATCACAAGCACAAAACAAATTATACGACTCAAATACTAGCCCATAATACAAAGCAAGGTTAAGGAGGGGAAAAAAATGAAGCGATAAATAACAAAGGGTTTTACATGAAATATGCGACACTCAATTTGGCAGAATGGGTAGTTGTCAGTTAATGGATATAAGGCCCTTCCATTGCTTATGGAGTGAGGAGGAAGACTGGGATGCAAGCCAGGTGTGATAGCCCGTACCAAAAGAAAAAAAAAAGAATTGTTTTATTTTCTAAATAGTATAAGGATGAAATAAAAAGACTAAAAATCCCTTAATTAATAATATTTATTGGGGTTACTTTAGTAATTGAATAATTGACCTTTTAAGGAACTCTAAGACTAGTAATATGCTCAGTTTTATACGTATACTTCATGGAAAAGTCAGACAACCACATAGTTTTAAAGAAAAAGGAGAAGTAAGAAGAGGATTCAATTTATTTGAATTTTAAGATAATTGACTGTAATTTATTGAGTCTACACGTACTAATTAGATTTTTGGGGATTGGAATTGCATGTCTAGGGTTAGGATTTTGAATTACTTATAAATTATTTATGAAATAGAGAGATTAATTTAATAACGAAATAAGTTTAGAATTTTGAATTACTTATAAATTATTTATAAAATAGAGAGATTAATTTAATAAAGAAATAAGTTTATTGATATTAAAATTCAAACAAGACAAATTTTATGTGGATTGAAAGTTATGAATTTTTGAGTTTTGGGGTAAGATGTAAAAGCGTAGTAGAGGTTCTAACTAGATTTTAGGAATTTTTACTAGTCTGATTAGATCATTTTAGTACAGTTAGAAAGCTTATCGAATTATCTTTCTAACAGTATATAATTTGTCAAAAACGGACTTATTATCATAAAATTATAAACAATTGAAATGAGTGCCATGAATCTGGAAAAATCTAAAATTTTGGATGCTTTTTGCGAAATGTGCTTGTGACTTGTCGACAGTACAAGGCTTACCTATAGATCCTACAGTCATATTCTTGATACTTTTAGGACCTTATTACTTATAAAGTAGGTCCTCTAAGTCTTATAATTTTTAGAGAGATGTTAGAATTGTTTGAATCGTGAAAAATTAACATTATTGGGAATAGCTATGAAGAAAGAGAAACAAGAAGTATTTAGGGACTTTTACTAGTCTGATTGGGTCATATTTAAGATAGTTGGAAAACTTATCGAATTACCTTTCTAACAATATATCATTTGTCAAAAACGGACTTATAACTAGAAAGTTATAACCGATTGAAATGAGTACCACAAATTTGGAAAAATCTGAAATTTTGAGTACTTTTTGCGAAACTTGGTTGCGGCTTGTCTGACAGTATAAAGCTTATTTATAGATCCTATAGCCATATTTTTGATACTTTTAGGACCCTATAACTTATAGAATAGATCCTCTACGTTTGGTAATTTTTAGAGAGATGTTAGAATTGTTTGAATCGTGAAAAATTGACATTATTAGAAATAGTTATGAAGTCAATTATAGAAGATGCATGGGTATCAAGTAGCCAATATTTTTGCTATAGTTAGAATATAATTTTATTGTTGTGATTCTTATATATAATTTATATGATGATAGGTATTTGAGAGGTTATGTTGATTATTTTGGTTAAATAGACAAAACGAACGAGGTAAGTAATCTTTGATCTTTTTTAGTAGTTTTTATCATCCAGAAGCTAAATGTTTTATTATTTTATTATTTCTAATAAAATCATATTTACAAGGTATTTTCTTTAAAATATGATTTCAAATAAAAATATATTTTGATATTAAGACTATTTATTGAAAAAAATCTGTTTTATTGAAATAATGTAATTTTTGTGAAAATAGTATGATTCTATATTTTATACTAAATTATGGATCAAATATATGAATTATTATTGAACATGGTTATAAGAAAATTGTTTGGAATGACTATAATATTATAATGAGATAAAAGTAAAATTGTTTATGTTTTGTTATCGTAAATAAGTGTTTTGAAACTCTCTTCAGTGATTATGCACATGGATCCAATCCATAGGGGTTACATGTGGACAATATTAACCTAGCTGCAAGGTTAAATGTAATAGATTTGTGATTCGTACCAAATGATAAGGGTTATTTGTAGCAGATTCGGACATAATCATAAGAGTTCAGTATGGCCATAGTCGTCAAAAACTGAAGAGAAGTATAATTAAAATTATTATTGATTAAAAAAGGATTCGAAAAGACAGATTTGGAAACTTATTATTCCTTTTTGTCAAATTGTTTATTAAACGACTTGATTTGAATATTTAAGTATTGATTTCTGAAACCAAATTTGTTCTGAAAAGTATTTATTAATGATTTTAGTTTACATATGCCTGACTCAGCTAGTTAAGATTACTGGTTACTCACTAGGCTTTTAGCTCACTTTTTTAATTTTCCTTCCCAGGTTCTAAAAATCATCAGTTAAGAGGTATAACTAAGAGAGAACTTATTTAGTAGTAATTAAGGAGTATGGTTCAAAGAGAGGAATTCTTTCATCTTGATTGAGAAAATATAAAGTCTCAGAAAATAATCATCTTAAATTTATTGGATTATAGTTTCTACTGTATAGTATTTATATTGAATATTTGGAGACTTTATAAGAGTTGTTGAATTTTATATTATATATTGGTATTTATTGGAGACTAAATATTCTTAATTATATTGGTTTATAGAAAAATGCCTTGCATGCCTGTAGAGTTTTTCCTTATAGGAAGCGGTGTATATCATCGGGGTGTGGGGCATGACACTAAAGGACTCGGATTCAATTGGCAAGAGAAATAGTGAAAAAGAAAAAATTTATAAGTATTGCACATTGTTAATCAAGGTCGCGTCACTGTTTTAGGCCTAAAAACTTGGGAGTTGTATTCCCTTAGATCAAGAGAAATATGAACAAATAAGAAAAGAAATATATATTTATCTATAGTATTCTATGCAAGTGTGAAAATACTATGAGAGTCGTACTGGAGTTCTGTCAGAAGCGTGGGTGGCAGTAGCATCGGTTGAATACTCAACCAAACCACCGTTCAAGGGATCACCTTGGTGACTCACATTCTTTGTGGAAAGACTACTCCTTGAATACTTGTGGTAAATAGCATTACAAAAATCACCACTACGATTTCCACCACTTAAGGGCACTCACTAAATTGATTCGAGAGAGAGGGAGGGGAGAAAGAGCATATTTTTATTCAAATAATCAGGCTCTCAGAATAATAATATTAAGAGAGAGTGCACGTATCTTTTCTATTTAAATAAGGACATTTCCTTATTTCTAATGAATAAGAACTATTTCTTAGTTAATAAACATTTATCAGATATTAAAGCACTAATTAAAATTAAGCGCGTTTAAATATCTTATCACATAAAATCATATACGCACTATTAATTTCCAATATTCTATCTAATGATGGAATATTTGAAAATTTGTCTTATTATGTTGACTATTTATTCTATTCACATTAGTCCACTAATATTAGCCATGCACAAACTATGAGCACTCAATAGGACTTTGGGCTAAAAGTCAAATAAGTTCCAACTCATGTTTCTAATTTTTAGTTATGCATTTTCTATAGGTAATGTTTTACTTGTTTAAAAAACCTATTCCATATTTTATTAGAAGCAGGAATAAAGTAAGATAGAAATTACCCCATTATTCATGTTGTGTAGTATTATATTTGATTCAATATTATTGTAAAATATACCGTTGGTAACTACTAACATAAATACTCCTATAAATAAGTCATTTTTTATAAAAAATTACTAATAACCTTCGCGTATTATAAATAAATAAATAAATGACTCATGCACTTTAGGAGTCAAACTCCCGACCTAATACCCAGTTCTCGTCTAACTGAGTTAGCTGTAGTGGCCTCTATAAACAAACCACTTAAGCATTCATTGAAAGTATTTGTACGCGTTTCTTATTTACACACGTATAGAAGAAGTTAGTATTTATGCACATAATTCATGACGTTCAAGGCTGCCTAAAAAAAAAATGAGGTTAGACAAATACGTGATTAGTTTTTTATATTTGACCTTAAAGGTTCAAATTTTATTTTTCTCCCGGA
This sequence comes from Parasponia andersonii, assembly GCA_002914805.1. Lineage (NCBI taxonomy): Eukaryota > Viridiplantae > Streptophyta > Magnoliopsida > Rosales > Cannabaceae > Trema > Trema andersonii. Next base: position 77,142 of record JXTB01000446.1, read on the forward strand.
CTACAAAATACACTAGTAAATCTATTGTATTTGTACAGATTAACAAACTAGTAAGTAGTATTATTAAGACAAAAATTGAGGAATTCATAATGCTAATTGTAACTTAGATCTATTATTTATTTTCAAATAATGTAAATTATAAAGCTATTAGCTATATATATAAGGAGGCTTTCAAGGGCCCAAGACTGACTAATTAAATTGCCCTACTCTTGACCCGCTTCGCACGACCAGCGCAAGCACTTTCGGTTGCAAATCCTTTAACAAAAGCCTTTTAAACAACAATATTAATAGATAAATTGAAAAAGAAAAGGTAAAACAGAAATCAAACAGAAAGATATAATATAGAAATCACATTACTACCAAGCAAACAAGCTAAAACACTAGATTTACTAGCTTATTCAATTCTAACTTGTCTAGTGACTTTTTATCTCAATTTTCTATTTTTTTTTATTTTTTTGCTAAAAATCCTACAAAAATAGGAACTACGAGAGACAACTTGGGAGACAAAATCCAAATTAGAGTAATTTTTTTTTTTTTTTTTGCAAAGTGTATTGTAAAAGTGAAAATAAGTAGATTCTTATAGACAAGTAAAGAAAAAAAAAAAGTCGATTTGTAGATTCTAGACTAGTAAATGTTGATTTAAAACTGAAAAAACATTAATCCTTTTTTTATTTCTTTAGGCACTTGTAACATGAATTTGGAGTAATTCTGACAATTAAGAATTATGTAAAGATAATTCAGATAGCTAGTATTCAATTCTTAATGAAGTTTGAAGGAAAATAGTTTGTTTGAATTCTAATACATAGAAATGACTAACAAGTAGGGTATTATAGTTCCAATTTCTGAAAATATCCTTTTTACTTCATTTTCGTTAAAGCCTTAATTTAAAAAATACAAAAAAATGAAGAAAATATTACAAAAAGGGTATTTGAGGCAGATTTTTGTAAGAAGCGCTTAAGGTATAATTTTTACTCATGAAATATATACCTGCCGCAATATATATTTTATGAATAAAATAATTATAGTTTATATTTCTCTAAAATTGGGTATTAGAAAAGGAAATTTACAAAATAAAAACTAAAAACCAATATTCATGAAAATATGCTTAAAAAATGAGTATTTATGAATTTTTTCCCCTAAACTGCTTATATCTTAGGCCTCCTACAAAATTCGAAGCCCAAATACCAAAAATTGAAAAATCCAGCTGATTTCTCTGAAAAATCGTTATTGATTTAGAAAAATATCATTTTGGAATATTTTTAGTAAGACATAATGTTTAATAAAGATTTAGAGAAAAACTATTTTTTCTTTAAAGTTGATATTTATAGATCACATTCAAGGTAACCAGTATGGTTACTTCTAGTTGAAGTATAATTACATCAGATAACTTGACATCAGATAACTTGATTAGTTATCTCATCAATTAATAAAGTGGTGTTTTTCTAAATACTTTTACAAATAATATTTTTATAATTAAATCTGGACAATATCAAAATCCATGATTTGTCAATTTATTGAAAAATTACCATAAAAAATCTAATTTCCTCCATACCTTCAGCCGACCTTGAGTTTAGGACAAGAAATAATTATCAAGTGACAATAATTAGACTTATAGTGACAACAATCTCAGATTTCAAAATCGTCTACATTTCTGCCAATAAGGAAAGAGAAAAAAAAATTACATTACTTATGTTGGTTGTAAGATTATGACAATAATTTTTCTTTCTTGGTCGAGGTGGAAAAATAGATCAAAAACTTTTTGAACTTGAGAAGTCCAACAGCAATGGTGTCATTAGGTAGATTTTTTGTGTCTTGGAGATTTCTTTTCCCTCAAAGCTCTCCTTTTTTCTTCCCTGCAAATAATTCCAAAGAGATCAGTTTTTGGTCTCAAAAACAAGATCAAGTTTAATGAATGATCAAAATATTTGGGACTATTCCATCATCTTTAAGAACTGAATGCTCATCAATAAGATTCCAGAACTAAAATACCAATCAAAGGAGTAAAGTTGCATAAGTTCTATTATTATATGTTAAAGTATTTGTTAGATGACGAGGAGAAGTATTTTACCTGGCTTTTGAGATTTCCTCTCTTGAAGGAAATTTTCTTTTCCTTCCCTTGATGGCTGGGGATGAGGATTCTTTATTCCCATTTTCAGTGTTAACTTTCTTTAAAATCTTCTTGTTCTCTTTTTTAGCGCCCTTCTTCACTTGTCTAGTGACCTTGATATCATTCAAATTCTGTTTAACATCTTTTCCTTCTGCTTCTTCACTGCCATTTTCGGTCGGATTGAGACCCTGCTCGACTGTTTCTGCCGGTATAGATGATTCTACAGTTGGTATTTTGTTGCTCATCTTTTTCAGCTACAAAATATTGAAAGAATCCAAAGATGTAAATCAACTGAACATGTAAAATAATAAAACCTTGGGGCGAAGACTCGTCATGCAAGATGTAAGGTGAGACTTCGAATAGCACCCAAACTGAAACTGAAATGAAAAAAAATCCTACTTTCTAAAGATCAGAATTTTACCTTTGCGACAAAAAATCCATCCATATTATGAACATGAGGGTAGAAACGCCTTGTCTTTTCTAAAGATGTGTGAAACCGTTGTTCCCTAAACCGGATATATCTGATATGAAGAAAGAAAAATTAGATATGGGAATTCATCAAATAACTCCCTTTCAAAGACTAGGGGGAGTCAGCCTACCCTGGACACCCAAAGTCTAGCCCACATGGAACAAGTTTAACATCTCTCTTCTTGAGTGCATAGTCAATAACTGCTTCATTCTGCAAGATGCAATTTAGGAGAACGATAACAAAACAGCTACCAGTAAGATAGGGGGAAAAAAATCACAACCGGAGATGTGAAAAAGCTTTATAAACAGACCTCAGCCACCATTATGGAGCAGGTAGAGTAAACAATGTATCCTCCAGATTTTGAATTGGCATCAACCATGTCAATTGCAGCAAGTAGCAGTTGCTACAGGAAAATGAAACAAGTTTGAATAAAGCTTTATATAGAATTATTAAAAACAAAAGGGCAAGAAAATTGTTGCAAACAAAACTAATTTTTAAAATGCAAAACTAAAGAATTCTACAACTCTTCTCTGAACAAGATTAGAGGTCTTGTATATAGCTATTTGGTGCATTACACACACAGTTCTAACGTTCATTTCAGTTTCTATTTCAGTAACAGTCAGCAACATTAATAACTGACTTTCCAGTGTCCTTCAACATTTCGGTTTAGAAACCATAATCACGGAAGCACTAAATAAACATATGATCATTGTACCTTCTGCAAATGTGCACATTTCTGTATTTCTTCTAAGCTTTTAGAAGTTTTAACAGACTCATCTTTTGATATAACCTGCAAAATACAACTTATTTGGTTTCAGGAAAAAGAAGACAAAATAAATGGCCCAATCAAGAAATCTGTTACTACAGAATGTAGATGCTTACCCCAGTGCCACTGCAAGGAGCATCCAATAATACTCTATCAACAGTGTTGATACCCAAAACTTTAGGTAGCTGAAAGAAAATAATTATTAAATTAAAAAGGCGGAAGAGAATAAAAGATGTTATAACTGATAACCTGCATTAAGCAAAATGACTCCAAAAAGTCTTGATTTTATGAACATTACACCCAAAACAAAATAACATTTTCAAAATAAAATTAATTTCCATGAAGGAGAAAAGCACTATGTTCAGATTACAAGAAGTGTCATGCAAATAAATTCCAGCAGTCCTCAACATCAGAGATTAGGCATTGTATAATAACAGAAAAATAAAATAAAGTACAGGAGACAATAATCTAACCTCCTTCCCATCATAATTACAAACTACAGTATTTGTCACACCCATCCGATGCAGATTTGCTGTGAGTGACTTAAGCCTTGGCACCTTCATCTCGTTTGCGAAAATCATTCCTGATAAATTGGTGATACAGCACTTGAGAGAAAAGGGAACAAAATAGTAGGGATCTTATGCAACAAAGAAAAAAGAAGCAAATGAACACTTCACAGAAAGAGAACAAAAGATAGGGTACAAAGCAAAGAAAAGAAAGCAAATGAATAATTATTTCATGGATATCAAACTGGTAGACATTAAAGACTGAAGCAGAGTAACGGAGGAAAGCATCATGCATACATGTAAAAAAAACTTATTGCATGTTTATAGTACAGGCGGAATGGAAAATTTCTACGAAAGAAACTATGCTAGCATAGTATCATGTTATGCAATCAAGAAAAACAAGGCAATGCTGCTTGCAATACAAATTCAAAACATGACACAAAAAAAGTCCTGAAGACCGAAGCAATACGATGAAAAGGTTCAAATAGCATACCACTATTTTTCATAAGAGCAGCAATGTAGGTTGTTTTACCACCAGGTGCAGCACTGCAACAGGATGGAACTATTAGCAGAAAGAATAACAGAACAATAATCACACAGCAATTGTATGAAATTTGTGGAAGGTACACAGCAAAATGTATCTAAAACATCCACGAGATATATAAACGGCACGGAAGCACACCAAGCACGTTGTCATCAAAATAGGGAAAGAACAAAGTTCTAATGATCTTTGCCAAAGATCTTTCGAAAGAAAAAAGATTCATGACTTACGCCATATCAACGATCTTTTCCTTTTCTTGAGGAGCTAGAGCCATGACAGGCAAAAAGGAGCTTGCACTTTGGAGCTAAGCAAACAAATACAAACAATAAGCATAAATATCACCAAAAATACCAAATATAATTCAAACTAAAAGCCCACATACCATGTAATGACCAGCCATATACTCGGGAGTTGCACCAATTGGAACTTGTGAATCATACACAACCAGTCCAACCTGCAGAGATAGTTATATCCTAAATAACTAAGCAAAAGATGAAAGCAGAGAAAGGAAATTGCAAAGAAAAGGCAACCTTACTTTCGACCACTTGCTCAACGGATCCAAATTTACACCTCTATTAATTAGAACATCTGCCAAATCCCGTCTTCGAGTCTAAGAAGAGACAAAAACTATTATAATTGCGAGAACTATATTAATACGAACATAATAATCACATATCACAAGAACAGAAAAATGTCCAAGGCCGTTAAATCACCTTCAATGTGTTAGTTCGGAGACAAATAGGTCGAGGCTTTTCAAAAGCTTCTAGAAGTTCCATAAGTTCAACAACTGGAAACATCTGAAAAAACAAAATGTCATGCTGACTATGCATCGCAAGACAAAATAATAGCTGAGAAAAAATAAATAAATAAAATGTCTCAACTAAAAAGAAGATAATAATTGCAGATAGATTTGCCCTGAGTAGCAAATCTCATTAGGGTAAGCCAATCACGATAATGATAGTAGTAACAATTAATAAATAGAAAAAACAAAAAAAAAAAAAAAATGGTCAATACCTCTACTAAAGCTCCAATTAAAAATTCATTATATCCATAGGAGGAACTTAAATCTCTCTTAAGCTGCTCAACATACTCTTTCCTTGTTGACCCTTCTTGCCTCAATGCCTTAAAATTTGACAGCACTCGAACAACTAATTAAACATTAAAGTTGCAGTAAGAACAAAGGGGTTTGTTATTCAAAATTGTATTAAACAGGAAAGAACTTACTCTCTTTTATTCTCCTCTGGAGATTTTGAAGATCAGGAGGCCCTTGTGACTCTTGTTCAAGTTCCTAAATAATTATGAACAAAAGCTAAGCACAAATATCGACGTTTCAACTGATCAAACACGTATTATTAAATAATGGTCGAATTTCTAACAACAAGTGCAAAAAGCATAACATCGTAAGAAACACTAACCTCCTTGGCTGGTAATCTAAACTCATCGGATTCATCTTTAATATTAAGCTGCATTTCTTCCATTGCTTCTTCTTCTTCCTTTTTCCTTTCTTCATCAATAGCTCTTGACTTTGCCTCAATATCAGATTCATCAGAATCTGAATCCGACCCTGAAGCCGAATCTCCTGAACCTTTAATGGGAAGCCATTCAGCACAAGAAAACAAAGAAACCAAATATCAGCAACAGAACACGCATTGTACCTTCATTGTCGCTTCCTTGGAGGAAATCATCAGTGAAGGGGTTATCCCCGTCGGAAGAGATATCAGAACCCGAATCAGACCCATCTTCATCTCCATCAAACTCTTCAACTTCCTTTACGTCTTCATCATCCGAGACGTCAGAAAGCTCTTCCTTCTTTGACTTTTTGGCAGCGAAAAGCTCATTCTTTTGCTTCTTTTTGGGCGGAGCTTTCTGGCCCTTGGTAACAGAAATAGTTCCCATCCCCATCGAAGGGAAAAAAAAAAAAAAAAACACTGTCGAAACACAACACAAGAAGACATGTTACCAAAAAAAAAGAAGAAGAAGAAGAAGAAGAAGATATTTGAATAGAACGCAGGCCATTGAAGAAGTGAAAAGAGAAGGAAGTACCTTGTGTCACTGTGTTGCTGAAGAGAGAAAGAGGAGCTAGGTTTAAACAAGGTGTCCTGAAGCTATAGCCAGTTTATATGCCCTAACGCCGTCCGGGGGAGGGTGAGCGAGTTCGATACACAGAGAAAGGTAGAGAGAGAGAGAGATACCTTCAAGGGTTTTAGATAGGACGAGGCGAGATTATAGTATACACTCCTCCCAAACAAAACCTAACCCGAAATGACAAGACCCGACCCAATATCACTAAGAAACGATCCACCCGACCCAACTAAAATTACCGATCTAACAACCCACCTCACCTCTTTTCTCTTCTGCTGAATTGGAGAAAGCAACGAAACTATTGAAGGAGGTGACTGCAATAGTGGTAGATGAAGCGGGAAAGTGCAAATCTGCAAAGGAGGTTTTAAAATCTTCAACTGCACAAGTTTTGTTATGTATTTTTTTTTTTTTTTGGAGCAAAATCTTATTACTTCTGTTTGTTAGGTTTTTACACAAGTGTACTAATTTGAGAGAATGTTCTTGCACTGCTACAGTCTAATGTCCTAATTTGCGTACTAATTTTTGTAACATATTTTTAATACCAACGCATGTGACGTACCAATTAATTAGTAACAATTTGGCGCGTGATGAAACAATTTTTAATTAGTAAAATTTTCACCTGGAGATCTACTAAACCCCTCGTGATGAAACAAGGACTTACCCATAATTATTTTCAAAACTAACTATTATTATCATGCCACATATATAAAACTATTTGGATATCATATTCCTTAATTAACCCCAAACTACTTCTGCCAGCACTACCACATATTAAAAGAGGTGCATTGCATGATCTTAGATTGGCAACAAAAAAAACTCACTCATTTAATTGTTGTACTTTGAAAAATTACTCTTTTATTTAGTTTAAGTGATGGAGTCATCGCAGTTGCTGCAATATATGTTTAATACTTGAATCATTTAAATAAAATGAGGCTACACCTTAGAAGCTATTGGAGGATAGCCCTTTATTTTGGTTATTATTCTTTTATTGCCATTTTTTTTTTTTTGTCCAGACATTTCAGTCTTTTATCATGTATTATTTTCAATTCTCTCTGGTATACCCATCTGAATTCATCTCCTTGGTTTTGTTTATTGTTGTTCTGGTAATTTATTTTGCACATTTGACATATGGGAATTTTTGCACACTGGCAAGAAGTAAATGGTTTTATCAGTCAAATTCAAATATGTTATGGGATTGGTTCAGGCTCTTCCTGTGGATGGCTTTTGTTGTAACTTCGCATACGTTCACTTATTTAAGTTGTTCGGAGGAAACACAACATGCTATATCCTTGTTGATGATGTCTTTCTAGAGATTCATTGGTTTGAGCTGCCGTACACTTCTTGGTTTCTTGGGGATTATGTTACTGAAGGTAGATGTTAGATTTGTGCAACCACTATGGCTGTGGAAGTTCAGAATTTAGGTCTTAAGAACATTTATAGTTAGAGCTCTGTGCATTTAGTGATTTTGTATGTGTCTTTAGCAAACACACACTGAAGGTAGAAGTTGGCTTTGCTTGGCGTGTGGCTGTACTAAGTAGCTCTATGCATTCTGTGTTTTTGTATGTGTTTATAGCTAACGTATACCATCTCCTTTATTCCCCCTTAAAAACTTTGTTACTCTTTATCTTTATCGTTTGCATCAATAGCAGTAACCCTATCCCCCCTCTCCTGTTTTTTTTTTTTTTTTTTCATCTATGTATTGCTGTTGGCTTGAAGTTTCCCACTAATGAATCTGTTTGTAGATCTATATAGATACTTACATATAAGTTCTCATCTCCCTTTTTTTTTTATATATATATATATATATATCATTTTATTGTTTCTTGGTTCTTCATACGGCCGCCTATATACTGCCACTCAAGTTGATCCTGTTTACATTTTCTTGCCCATATTTGGGGAAACTAGAATGAAGGTACTTATGTGATTTGTAGTACACATCTTTACATAGATTAGCACATTTTTCTTTAAGCTTGAAACATGAAAAAGTAGCTGGATATGTTTTTGTGTTATTATTGTTCTTTATTTTTAATATGAATGAAATTTTCCAAACATAACTAAATCACCTACTGAAAGTAATCCCTTTTGTTTTGTTTTATTTGTGTGTGTGTATGTCATGTGTGCTGCTCTTTCTTTTTAGACTTTAGTGGTAACTATGTTTCTTTTGAAATAATGCAGAAGGGGGATGATCTTGGAAAGTTCAGACAATTAGATTAGATAATGTTAATTGATGGCTATCCAGGATATCAACACTTATTTATCTATTGTGGAGAATTCCATGCAAATAGTATATGTGAAGTCAGAGGTGATCTATAGCCTAATGGCTTCTTACTCAAAACTTTTTCCATTAGAAGTTAATTGTGCAACTGTAACTGTGAAAATGTGGTGTAATGAGTAGACCTATTTTCCCTCGTAGAGAAGATGAATATCTAGAGTCGGCAAAGTTGACTCAAACGGCATCATAAAACAATACAATAATCCAGAATTTGACCATCAAACTCGATCTATGGTACTACCACGCCATCAGAATTGGGTACTCTCTCTTTTGATTTTGACACCCTACTCCATTGCAATGTTTATTCTTACAAAGTAGACAGATATGTAGCTGTTCGCCTAATGTTAAGATTGTTAGAATTTCTGACTCGAATTCTATTTGCGCTAGCCTGAAAACTTCGCGGTGCGACATATGTAGCATTCTTATAATTGAGAGAAATTTTGAGATCTGTGGTGGAAGCGGAGGGATCGGGCCGATATGCCCGATCCCAAAGCCTACCACTGATCTCGTTGGGGGTGCGGGGGCGGAACTTCTGCGGTATGGACCTGTTTTATTGGACCATTTTGTCTGTACAGTTTTCGTCCGTATACATATATATTTTAGGGTTTTTGAGATTATATATATTTTAAGCTCGGTCATGTAAAACATATATTCTGTACCTTATTTTCGACATAATGAAAGTTCCTCCTCTACCAGTGGTTTTTCCCGATTAGGATTTTCTACTTAAATCTGTGTGTTCTTGTTTTTCATCTGTTTTTGTCAATTATCGTTTAGTAATTCTTAACAAAGATTTTACACCCTTTATTACCCTTTGAGCTTTAATAGGATATGTATTGTTCTAATTTGGATATAGTATGATACAATAATGAACTTTATGTTATTATATCTATACATCGTCATGTGTATATTTTTGTCTATTTTTTTTTTATAATAATGGTTCTGTTTACTTTCTCTGAAATTGGATTCAAATTTATGAAAGAAGTGCAAAATATAAATTAATCTCTTTTATCTAGATTCACATATATTCTAAGGTAATGTTTTTTAGAGCTCCGAGAAGGAAGAACTAAAGCACTTTAGCCTGAAGTAAGAATCTCTGTATCTTTGTTTACTAGGACTCTGAAAAAAAAAAAGTGAAGAGCCTTAGAGGACTCTAATTAGTAAAACTCTGTTTTATATACATGCTTTGCATTTTGTAGTGTCGTTTTCATCGTTTCACGTTCGACATGGATTGTTACCGTGTGAGACATTTAATATATTTATCTTGTCAGACCTAAAAAATTACTTTTACTTTAGATCTATTTTTCTTTTTACTGGTATAGACGAAAAGAGTGGCTCACTAGAATTGTAGAGCTTTTGGACGTTTCTGTTTTTTTTTTTTTTTCCGTAAGTCCGTAACAAAGTGAGAAAATATATATTATTATCCAGAAAGGAAAATTATAATATAAGGGGAAAGATGTTACCCACTTTTGATTTTCATCAAAAATCACAGTGGAAATATTTCATCGGTCCACATTACTACGATCGATTACGGATTGAAACAATTGTCTTAATTATAACATTTCGCAAGATCATAATTTCCGTGTAAAATAATATGCCAATTATATTATTCGCATTTTCTTTTAAACCTTGGGATTTGATCTTAGACCTTGAATATATGTTAGAAAATCAAAACGTAGCACCCAATTTGGTGCAAGCGTCATGAGCTCGCTGGTTGGTTCAAGGATCTTTATATTTGCAAAATGGATTATACCTTAAGAGACATCATCACTAATAACCGTGACTACCATTCTTTCGTTTGTGTGAATTTATTTTATATTTCGTATTTTTGGTCCTACTATTAAATTTTGGATATCAATGTCCGAAAGTATACTTTCACACTTAATCTTGGAATTCATTATCTCTTACAAGGGCCTCTCATGCAGAATATAAACACCAAGATAACCTTACTCCTTTAGGGGCCTACCCAAAAACCTTGGTCCTTACGGGACCTTTCTCTTACATGGGCATAGAACACATATCCATAATCAAAAAGCTAAGATACTTCTCCTTGTTGCGCACCTTTTCCTTTCTTTTCTTTTCTTCTTCATTAGCCTTGTGAGCTCTACATAAGAAAGTAAAGGAGCTCAATGAAAGTGAAGTAATAATATTGTGACAGATTTTTATCAACCGTAAATAAATAAATATTGTGACAGATGTAAAAAAGTCACTACACAAAATATTGAGAAAATGTGGTATATGTCCACTTTTTTAAACTTTGTTAAGTGTATGTCTAAGATTTTAATTTTATAGCTATATGTCTAACTTTTAAAAAGTCTATAACTAAAATGTTTTCGGTTTACTATTTTGCCATTAATTAATTATTTAGTTTTTTCCTTCTTTTTTTTTTTTTTCTTTTTCGATCTCGATCTTCTTTGTGGTTCTCTCTCTCATTTTTTTTATTCTTCTTTCTCTCTAATCTCACTCCTTCTACAGTTAATCTTGCTCACTCTTTCTTAAATCTCTATTATTCTCATTGGATCTTCGGCGTATCTCTATTATTTCCAGCATTTCTCTTTCTCTGGTGTTGTTTGGTTCATCGTCATCTTCTCTGGTATTATTTGGTTCATCTTCTAGGATCTCCGGTATTCTATTGTTTTTGTTTCTTGATCTTGAATTGATTTTATTGTGTTTTTATTTTTGGAATTTTCATTTTAACTTATAATTCGTATTATAATTAATGTTAATTCAAGTATAATTTTATTTTTTT
>JXTB01000446.1:89238-104612 GCA_002914805.1 Parasponia andersonii
ATATTAGTATGAACTATATAAAAAATCTCATGTACCTAATTCAAAAGATTATATACCATAAAAAAGAATTTTTTTTTCAATATACATTTTTATTCTTGAACAATTTTAATTTTCTTTTTAAATTACTAAAGTATACCTCACCAAGTGAATAAGTATAAGCAAATAAATAACAGTTTATATTTATATGAACTTGTAGTACATAAAACATATGATTCAATAAGAAAATTATTTAATATTTAATATGTTCACAATTATAAATATTCAGTACAATAATCATTGTTAAACCAAAATGTCATATTATTTTTCCTAAATCAAAATAAGATCATATGTTCCGTATCACTTGTGTATTCTATCATCCACTTGTGATCGACCCAATAATAAAGTTCTACGAGCATCTTCTGCAAATAGAATACTATTTTTTCTTGAGTTATTTCATTTATGCCGACATTCATCATCAATGTATCTGCTCTTTTGATTACAAACATTCCATAGTTAACCCTATTTTTATGAGAGAAACTATCAGATTTTATAAGTTATATACTAGGCATTAAAAACTATATACTATGTTTAAATTAGCATATATCACATTGAAGTGTTAAATTAAGTTCATAAGTCATATACCAAGTATTAAAAGTCGTGTACTATAGTCAATTTATATATAAAAATATTAATTTTGTAGAGTTATCTTACCTATTTCATTATATTTCAATGTCTTCTACGAAGTTCAAAATGAAGTCCTCTTTATTAATCTGTTTTTTCTCCTTATAAAAAATTGTGAATTTTAAGAGGTTTGGTACCATCATTGTATAAATAGCAAGTACTTCAGGAGGTTTGACCACTTAATTTTTGGTATAATATACTCTATTTTAATTGGAATTTTACAAATATATGAACAAAATATACAAGGTTATGAATGATACATATAAACTTATTAATTAAATACAAATTAAATATATACTTAAAAACTCATGAAATACTATGAAAAATTCAAGAACCATTATGAAAAGTTCATGAACCATTATGAAAAACAATCACGAATCACTATAAAAAAATTATGAACCAAACATGATTGGATATTATGTAAACTTGCTTTTTAAATTGATAAGAATGAACCATACACAATTATATAGTTAAAATAAATATTGTACAGAAATCATTTAATAGTACTAAGCATTGAAAAACTAATGAACCTAAAATCAATGGAATATAATTAATGAGCTCAACTTATTATTTATAAAGAACTATGAAAAATTCATGAACTAAACAGAGTTATATATTACATGAATATGTGTACTTAACTCACAAATGTGTACACATGAGGAATATGTGAAATTGAAAAAAGTAGAAATCTACATATTAGATACCTATAAACCATATATTTATAAACCAACATATTAAATGAAGAAAATACAAATTATGATTTAACTTACTTTAGAAATATAAGGACAGGAAGATTACATTAAGCAAACGTTAGAATGTAGCAAAAGAAGAGAAAAATTGACCATTAAAAGAGTTTAAAAAAAATCAAGAGATTTGTGAAATAACATTTATTATTATCTACTGGCCATGTTGGAAGACAAATTTTAATTTGCTTTTATTAAAAACCAATAACACATTACTTCTTTAAACAACCATTCAAATGTTTAATAATATGCAAAATATATTTAGAATGAGATATACCAAGATACAAATATAATATATCCTGCTTAAAAATTATGTACCTCATATAAAAAACTATAAATTGAATTTTATATAAATCAGATTAGATCAAACAACATCAAAATCTTTATTTCTTCACCATAATCATGAACTAAAATGACAATTTATCAACCAAATACTAGAACTCCTAAAATAGGATATATTAAGATAAAAATATAATATATCTGCTAAAAAAAATCATGTACCACAACTAGAGAAAGACGTATCATAGTTGAAATTTTATCAACCAAACACAATCTAAAATTCAAATTATTTCCCATCTAAACTAAATTATATCTACCATATCTATGGTAAAATAGGCTGTAATTTAAAAGTATTTACATTACAAAATTATAATCCTAAAATCAAACTTAAATAAAATTAATCTAAAAAAAAATACAATTGAATACGAATTTATCTATAAACAAAAATTAAATTCAATTAGTAAAAACTTATTACAGGACCTTCAATCATCAATGGCACTCCTTTGATCTTCGTTGAGAATGGAGGATCTTTGATCTTCGTCGAGATTCAATGAGCTTTTAGTCTTTATTGAAATCTAGTGGGCGTTCGATCTTTGTCAAGATTAGCAAACTTTTGATCATAGTCAAGATTTAGCGGGAATTATGAAGGCAAAGCCCTCATTCATGGTTGTGATCTACATTATGAAGGAGAGAGTGACAGAACATGTGAAGGAAAAAAAAAAATGGCGATGAAAATGAGTTCTGAGCTTTGAGGGGTATTATTGGTACTGAATTTTCAATGGGCTTTTTATTGGATACATATCTATAAGATCTGGGCCGTGGTCATGAACTAAAAAGAGACCCAAATTTTGGTTATATATCTAGTCAACCCCAAAATATTCTTACAAACACCATTTTACCCCCAAAACAATTTGGACTTTTTACAGAAATTCAGGCTCATAAGGTTAAAATTTGAAAAATCCTGGATGGACTAATTATTTAGAAAAATCCTGGATTGATTTTAAAAAAATATCATTTTTAATTTTTTTAAAATGTATCACTTTTAATAAGTATTTAGAAAAATACTATTTTTAAAATTGGTAATTTTAGCAATACTCTAGGTAACCAGTTGTTTACTTTGGATGATCAATTTAGTTATTAGAAGTAACCAATCAAGTTACCTCATATAATTTTACATGTTACCTAATGTATCTCACTAAGAAATAAAAAGCCGTTGTTCTAAATACTTTGAAACTGGTATTGTTCTAATTAAATCTGGATTTTTCAATTTTTCTTTAAAACTTTTACGATAAAAAATCTAATTTCGTCAAACAATTTTAGTTAGGTCCATTTCCCTCCCTATCTCTAGCTCAAAAGAAAGCAAACTTACAGCTTCGTTGGACTTTATTACACGTCCATTGGGCTTGCATAAGGCACATTTTAAGTAGAAAGGTATGTACCCAGCATGCTAAGGGAAATTGATTTTTTAGGACTAGTTTTCAGGATGATCTTTTTTGGATTAGTTATAAAAGTTATGATCTTTTCTGACTTCTAATGACTTGTCACAAATATTATGGCTATTAGTCATAAGAATGATGACCTTTCATAAGAGGTGATCATAAGATATCACAAAGTCCTAAAAATTCTCACTGAAAAAAAAAGCCATGAAGAAGTGATTCATCCAACTTACTCTTACCAGTGTCCAAATCCAATATGTCAAGGACGATTGGGCTTTCTTCCCATGACAGATTATATTGAAAGGTTTTGGACTTGAGTGGGAGTAATTTGGGAGGAGGAATTTAGGCTGTAGCAGTTTTGGAGGATTTTATTATATTCGTAGTAATTTTGCTAGTCTTATTGTAAAGAAAATTTCTACAAAGCTAATACATTTTTTGGAACTGCTATACATGATAAAGGCCAACGTTGGGCTAAAATAATTCCTCTTAGAGGAAATTTTATTTTTATGGTATTTTTTTTTTATAATTCTAGAAATTTGAAATTGTTTGAAAAATCCAGGATTTTAATTAGGAAAATATAACTTTTAAAAGTATTTATAAAAGTACTTTTTTCTAAAGCCTAAAGACTAGTTATCTCATGTAACTAGATTAGTTACCTCAAATACAATTGAAAAATACCAATTTAAAAAAAGTGATATTTTTATAAATATTTATCAAAATGTTATTTTTCTAAAATAATTTTAGAAAGTAATATTTTTAAAAATTTTACCGAGATTTTTCAAAAAAATTCAGCTCATTCGGGATTTTCAATTTTTAGAACCTTGGGCCTAGAATTTTGTAATAAGCCCTTCCTTTTATGATTCCTTTTTAAAATAACATTTTTTTTTCAATTTTAGTATTGCCCAAAAATTTTACGACCAATAGTCATAACTTTTGTACCATTTTTATGATTTTGAAAATTACAATCTTAACTTTTAGTGATTAGGAGTTAAAAACTTGTATATAGTTCTAAAAATGTTATGGGCTTCTTAAAAAAATCTAGGCACATAATATAAAAATTTTAAAAAGAGGAAATTAGGCAATTCACGGCCCTATAGAAAAGAATTGCAAATTTGTGGTGGGCCAAATTTTTTCAAATCTGGTACGTGTTTTATTAGGAAAAAATGTCCTTTTTTGTAATAGTTTTAGAAAGATGTCATTTTCTAAAATAGTTTCCAACAACTGGTGACTGGTTTTTAAGCACTGATACCTAGTAACCAAAGATATTTATAACTAGTAACTTGTAACTGGCAACCAGTTTTATCATTGGTAAATAGTAACTATTTATTAAAAAAGTATTTTCTAAAAACTTTAAATGTGGTATTTTTCTAAAAAAAATGTTACACGTAAAAAATCGACCGACGGTATTTTTGTAATTATTGTTTTATTTGTGTACGTAAAGTTGTTAGAAACGCTTTGAAAAATCTCAAATAGCCTGCAACTTTTAAAAAATTATGGGTTTATTTGGAAAAACACCACTTTTAAAAATATATAAAAAATGTCATTTTTTAAATTTTTTTTTATTTTTAAAGGAGGTCGAGGTAATTAATTAAGTTACTTAGAGTAGCCAAGAGTTACTTAATGTAACTAATCTGATTAACTCAAGTAACTTGACTATTTACCTTAAATAACTTGTCAATTAGTAAAAGGTGATATTTTTATAAATCTATTAATTAGTATTTTTCTAGATTTAAAAAAAAAATTGGAAAATTGAAAATCAGGGATTTTTCATTTTTCTTTTTTGAACTCTACGATATAAATTCAAATTTAGGTTTTTTAGCCAAATGACCATTTTTTTGAAAATAATTTGAAATGGTCATTCTTCATATTTAATAGATCAAACTAAGATTTATTTTGTATCAAATTCATTAATTTTTTAAAAACCTTATTTATTTTTGACAAAATAAGTCAAATATAAAACAGTCATTTTTCAAAGTGAAATTGTAAAATGACCATTTATTAAATAGGTGTAAAAAATGGACCATTTTTAACTTGATCTAAGAAATAAGATTTCTTATAAGTACGCTTCAAAATTTCCCAAACGTTGTTAGTCATTTGGGCACCAAAACTCCGACATTTGTCCATTTATCTAATTTAGACAACAAGCCCAAACCCAAACCCAATTTGGTCACCAATTTATTCTTGTTCATTAGCTCTTCTCTTTGGATTATGTCCAAAAGAAGTTTATTATTTAAAGATATTTATTGAATATATTAGATATTTAATAAAAGATAATGTTTGAGATACCAAATTTTATACCAACACATGTGGCATGTGATTTATTTTCATTTAATTAGTGATAATGTTTAATCTATTTGTGGTAAGTTTTAACACACTAATTAGATTGTGATAACTTGCATGTCATATGTGTTGGTATAAAAAATTTGGTACAAAAGTTGGGATATATAGTATTATCCTTTAATAAATGCATAGTATTTGTGATAATGTTTTGATTGTTGGTACAATAGTAAATATCAAAAAGATTTTATGATTTATTCATTAGATAAATAATTTAATAAAGTTATATATTAAAGTTAAAGACATATTTTCTCTAATTAAATCAAAAAAGTTTTTCACAACTAATAAGAGAAGCTAGACACTTCTTTTGTTGCAAAACTTTGTACATTTGTAGTGTATCTTAATCTATATTGGTGTGACCATATATCAAAAGTCTTGGTGTGTAAATATTGAACATGGACCATGTAAAATATGTTATTATAATAAGTGTTGTTGACAAGAACATATTCTCATAAATTTGATAATTAAAATGACTTTCTTAAATCTGAAATAAGTGATGAATATTGTGTTTATAACTTATATTATTTAATATGTTGAAAGGTACAGATCAAAAAATTGACAATCTAGACCATGACATTTTTGTAATGTATTATTATGGGCCTTAGGAACATATACTTATAGATATAGAATCCACAACTTTATTATATAGAGAAGTAAATAATACCTTGAGGAGTTATAGGAGTTTGGATGATTTAAACCTTAGCTAAGTAATTAATTGAAGATTTTTTATAAGTCTGGTCATCTATTAGATATAATCTTATATAAAAAAAATTAAAATATATAATTAAAGGGGTAAAACGATAATTTTACCTAACTCTAATTATCGATATTCATGTGAAGATAGATATATACATATTAATTATCTAATGGATATAATTTTAATTATAAAATATCTTGTGATATTTATTAAATTTATGAGTATAATTTTGATTTTTAGTAGAATAAGTCCATAACTAATAGTACAAGTCCACATATATTAAGAGTTAATTATAACTGCATCTTTGTTTATTAAAGTTTGAATTAAATAGGTCCATTTAGATCCTTAAGTTGCACCAACATCTTGAGTTACATGGGATCAATTGGAATCAAACAATTTTATGAGCAATTATACAAAAATAGAGAAAAAGGCCGATTTGAGAGGTGGGCATCTTAGGCCCACCACACTACTAAAATAGTAGTGAAATTCGGTCAATCCATGGCTCCTAAGGCTTGCCAAATTTCCTCTCTAGGGAGGAACCTATAAATGATAATTCAGTTTTAACTAAATATTAGTTTGATGGCTGCATAGAAACCTGGGAGAAAAATGAGAGAGAGAAATTTTTGGAGCAACTTTTGAATATCATTGAAGTTCTTGAATTCTCATTTAGAGGTTGATCAAAATTGAGGTGCCACCACTGCAGTTACAAGTTTGGTGCATAAGAAAGAAGACTAGTTGATTGAGATCCACAATCTCTTATTTGTATTTAAGTAGTAACAAAATCCTAAAAAGTTTTATGAAAAACTATAATCCGTAAAATTTTTTGTTTTCTACACTTGCTCTTATCTTTGATTTTATCACATTTTTCGAAAATAATAACCAACCGTCTCTATCTAAACCCTGAACCTTTGAACCCTAGTTGTCCAAGTAAAGCTACGTCGTCGTTCAGATCCTAGCTCTTTCGCGTTCTCTCTAATTTTGTCTAGGTTTACACTTCATATCCTTTGAATCTTAAATTTGTATAAATAGTAAGAAATTTGATTCAAAGAAATTTGGGTTTTTACATCCTCGAGTGTTAAATTTGTATAAATAGTGAGAATAATTGTATATATAGTGAGAAACTTGAGAAATTTGGGTTTTTTTAAGCTAGATTTCTTATGAGTTTATATGCGAATTTTTAAGACTAATATATTTAATATATTTTAGGAGGTAACGAGTGATGAATACCAGTTAGTGAACAGATGAGCTCATTTTCTTTATATTACACCTTAAAATTCCAAATGTTATTTTTCTCCTACGTGGGACTATGAAATACATTAGTAAATTTATTGTATTTGTACAAAGTAAAGTAACAAACGAATAAGTACTATTATTAAGACAAAAGCTAAAAGAGATTTATAAATACCAATTGTAACTTAGATTTTTTATTTATCTTCAGATTAAGCAAATATAGCTATACATATAATATAATGCATATTATATATAATTGAGGCTTTCAAGGGCCTAGGTTGACTGCTGAAATCACCTTAGTTGTGATTCACTTCTCAGGGCCATCACAATCACAAGTACTTTTCGTAGGCAAATCCTTTGACAAGAGCTCTTTTTAGAATTAGGCAAATCCCTAATTCATTAAAATTTGTTTGTTTAAATTGATTCTGTAGTTGAGTTGTTTACCTTCCTCTAGTTTTCTATTTTTTAAAAAAAAATAAAAAAATTGTTATATGTTGATGGATATTTTCTATTAGACATATTTGTTTTGTTCACTGACGTATAAACAAAATAATACAACTACTGTCAAATTATTTAAACAACAATCTTAATAAATAAATCAACAAAACAATTAAAGACATAAAGATATAATATATAAATCACCTTATAAGCAAACAAGCTAATACACTAGATTTACTGTTTTTTGAATCTAATTTGTCTAGTGGCACTTTTATCTCAATTTTCTATTTTCTTTTTATTTTTTGTTAAACATCCTGCAAAAAATAGGAACTATGAGAGACCGTTGGGAGATAGAAAGCAAATTGGAGTTTTTTTTTTCAAAGTGTACTGTAAAAGTAAGTAAATATATATTTATATATATATATATAAGTAAAGCAAAAAAAAAAGTGATATATAGATTCTAGACTAATAAATAATGTTAGTATTAATTAAAAAAAAAAGAAAACCTTATTCCTTGTAACGTGAATTTGGAATAAGGCTGACACTTAATTAAAAAAATATGTAAAGATAATTCAATGGAGTATTATTTAATTTTTAGTGAAGTCTGAAGGAAAATAGTTTGTTTGACTTCTAAATATAAAAATGGCTAATAAGTAGGGTATTATTGTTCTAATTTCTAAAAAGTACTCTTTTTATTTCATTTTAATTTTAAAAAATACAAATATGGAAATATTGTTTGGTTCATGATTTGGAAATGAGTGATTTAAATATGGTGTATTTAAACCAAGAATTTGAAAAATAGTAAGGCAAACTTATATTTGAAAATGTGTTTGAATTCCATATTTTTTT
The DNA here is from genome assembly GCA_002914805.1 of Parasponia andersonii. NCBI lineage: Eukaryota > Viridiplantae > Streptophyta > Magnoliopsida > Rosales > Cannabaceae > Trema > Trema andersonii. The sequence continues at coordinate 97,908 of JXTB01000446.1, forward strand.
CATTGTTTCAAAGTTAAATATATATTCGAAAATATAAAACTGCGTTCCGTAATGTATTTGAAAATAAAATAAATACAATATATATATATATATATATATATATTTGGTTGAGTTGTTTCAAACTAATATATTTTACAATAACATAAATTTTTTTAACTTAAATGTAACAAAAGTACAATATTACTTTTTTCTATTACTGCATCTTGGTTTAAGATTTAACAAATACTTTTATGCATTAACATGTAAATTCTTTTCGAGATGTATGAACCATAATATTTTTTTAAGGGAATAATATTGATTTTTGAGATACAAGAACTACAATTTTTTTGAATGGCAGAAAATGCTTTTCTAACTGACCCAGAGACTCTAACTTTTTAAACTGGTCTCAATAAAATATTTAATTAAAAATAAAACCTTACAGTTATGCGTTACTCATTAAATATAGACAGTAAATAAAATAACTATTTAATATTTATATATCACCAATCATCTCACACTCAATTATAGATATAAGTATACAAACCATGACCAAATCTCACATTCTAGTTCATAAAGTTTAATAAAATCCAAATTTTCTACTCAAATCTAAATATTTCACAAGTCTCGTAAGAATTTATCAAAATATAAATTAATTAGTTATTCTACAATGTCTCGAATTAGGTCTCATGGTCCAAATCACATTGAGTGCCACCTGAGGGGAAGAAGGGGGTGAGCTATTGTCCAGTAGAGAATCAATTACAAGTTTTTATTACATAAGAAATATACTCATGTTGAAAATCCTGCATTGTTAGTATTCCATTCAAAACAATTCACAATACCCAAGTGGAAATCATAGTCCAATAGTTCAAACATTCCAAACTATTATAAAACATCCATTAAAACTAGTACACATCTATTCAAACAAACATATAACCATGTATGTAATTATGATATCTGAAGTATCCTAGTGGATCACTCGTAAGTCTGAGCCACCTAAAAAGGCGCTATAAGTCTGATCATCTAATGTGGGGCATCGTAAATCCGACGGCCACGTAAGTGTGTGAATGCATACAAATACTAATAAGTGACAGAATAAGGATTTGTATCATTTTCACAAAATTACAAAATAACCATGCAATATTCTATAATCAAACATCACTTAATCTTCAAAACTGAGTTCTCAAATCATTTTAAATTTTCTAAAAATTTTGGCATTATAGCAGCCATTTTTTATCATATCCAGTTTTCTACATAAAATAGTTCAAACTAGTATATATAACACGATAACTAGTGTGACATATTTCTCAGACAGTTTATACCACAAATCAAATCAAAATGTATATAAATCACATTTTTATGAATTATTTTATGAAATTTCATATTTATTCAAAATATGTGAAAATCAAAATTAAACCAATTTGAAGCTCAAGTAATTGAATCTTTACCTCAATCGAGTATTCAAATAAAGTCACTAGACTATAGAGAAAGTTTGACATCGTTTGAGTGTCGTTTGAAAGGTCGGGTGTTGTTTTCGAATATTTGATTTCTTGGTTTGAAAAATCGATTTTCAAACGGAGCTTTAAGTCATGAAACAGACTTCACCACTAAATTCAGAATACTAAAAAATGTTAGGTTAGATATATAATTTGTCTAATTTGGAGCTAGGCCCCACGACACGCGAATTAAGGTAAGTTTGAGCTGTTTGATTTCGTTTTTTGTGCCCATTTCAAAATATAGTCAATATATATATATATATATATCTCATTTTTCACTATTTTTAATGTAGATTCTAAAAATGATATTAGTTTCAAAATTTAATGGTCTGATCGAAAAATCAACTCTGAAACTATTTACACACAAAAGTGTCCAACAAAATTGAAATCAAATGGAGTAAAATTGAGATACGAGACATCTACCACAAGATTGCGCGTGAGGAGAGGAGTCCACGATGACCAATTTTGCGGCGAACGGTGGCTGAAATCATATTTGGCGAGCAAAGTTGTCCGTAATGTTGTTCGCCATTTTCTGGTGAACGTGAACTCTGGCGAAGCTGTTTCCTGTGGCGGCTTTTTCGTCCAGCGACGACGTGTCAATTCTGAGTATCAGCGGGCGTCAACGGTGACGAGTTGGACGGCTATGGTAGCTAGTTGTGGGAGTTCATCGCCGGGGCCTTATGGAAGAAGAAGGAAAAGATGAGAAATTTATAGGCAATTTCCAAAATTGTAGAGCCACATGTCGGCTTCTGAGAGTTTTGACATTGTTTTGCTTATTTGTACTTGGACCTAGTTTTCTGAAAATCTTCTCAAAAATATCCTTAAATAATTACACTTTAATCCCAAGTTTCAACTTTCTTCACACTTATACCCAAATGAATCTAGACCAAAATTCCGTCCAAATTCTTTTTTTTTTGGGTAAAAAGACCACAAAACCCTTGTTTAATTTGAGGGGCCGTCAAAATAAACCAGTGAAAAATAATGATTTAGGAACTCACTCTCTTTTTATTTTCCTATGGAGATTTTGAAGATTAGGAGATCTTTGTGACTCATCTTTAAATTTCTAAATCATTATTGAAAAAAAAAGCTAAGACCAGTGAACATGAACCCTAGCTGCTTTCTTCCATTGTAGAACTCATTTTCTTCTTTGTGGTCCCTTTTCTTACCTCTCAATTTTCATCCGGCCTGTCGAAGAGAAAGATCCTTAGATATCCTAGAGATAGGACTTTTCTCTTTTAATTTTTACTTTTCTTATTAAGTGACACATGAAGTTAATTAAATACTTACATATATTTAGATTCATCGAGATTTTCTCCCCGCCTAATATTTTTTGATTTGTGTGGATTTTGTTTTAATGGTTCTTTCTTTTTATTTATTTATTTTTTATTTTTGCTGAAGGAAAGCTCCATTGAAAAAGAACAACACACTTTTGAACGTCCAAAAGAAAAGAACAAATATACTAGGGATATTACTAACAAAGTTTTGTGGTATTATTAGTGTGTAAAAGTATTATGGCCTTAGAAGTAAATGAATGTAATAAGGCCAAGGCTCATACAATCACTACCCTATTAGTGTGTAAAAGTATTATGGCCTTAGAAGTGAATGAATGTAATAAGGCCAAGGCTCATACAATCACTACCCTAAACACCAATTACTTTAACTTCTGAAGTCAGTACCATCAATCATCATTGCTTATCATCTATTCCCTTTCAAAAAATTCCAAGAACAACAAGCAAACATTCCCTTATAGAGGAGAAAGAAAACGTGTCTTCCTCTTCTCCTTTTTATTTGTCGTTTATGAATGGAGTATGAAGTATTTAACTCTTCACTAAACGTTTATGAGTGGAGTATGAAATATTCAACTATTCACCAATGACGTTCTCACACAATCATAGATTTTAACCCCCCCAAAAAAAAAAAAAAAAATAGTACCATCACTAAAACTCCCAAAAAGTGGGATACAAAATGATTGTCATATATTGTTGACATCTTTATCTTATCATAAACGATAATCCTTCACCCACAACAACAAATTCTAAGAAGAAATTATTTGACATTATTGGAAACCATCGCATGCCTGCCCATCCATTCAAATCTCAACCACACTATTTCAGTATTTCTTACAGGGCCTAAAAAGGTTTGACAAATAAGAGAGCAGTCTGCTTTTGCACTATATAGATATTCAATCGAAAAAATCTCCAACTTCTAGGTCATGCCCACCTCAGCCTTTGTCCTAATGGGACATAAAAACCCAAAGAGAGCAGTGGATAACACTTTGTTTTGTTCCTTCATCCTTGACATTTGACTGATTGCACGAGTATAAAATTATGACTTTATTTTTTTTCTTCTTCATTATTGTTCTCTTTCCAACAAACTTAAGAGGAAACAGGGTACCAGAAAATGATAGTTAACACTAAATTAGTTAACCTTCTAGAGACTTGTAAAATGATAATTGATATGTTCCATAAGAAATCATAGAGAAAATGGTCTTAATTAAGTAGCCATGTTGTTGCGCATGCTTGACTTTAGTTTTATGAGTAATTGAATACGATATGAAATGGTCCCAAAACTTATTGGTAGATAAAAAATGAAGAAAGAAAATAAAATATAATAAAATTTAAAGCATACACATGAGTCATGACACAACTATACTTCCTCTTTTTTTAAAAGGTCTAGTTGTGTGTCATGTGAGTGTGTGCTTTTATTTTATTTTCCTCTTTCATTTTCTTTCTATCCAAACAGTTTTAATTGGACACTTCCGTGACACAACTTGACCTTATTTATAATAGAAGCATTGGTTGATGTACACTGTACAGAAGGCTCTGCATGGATCTTATATTTAGTTTCTCAAGAGAAAATATTATGAAACTAAGTAGGCCATTTGTCAAGTTTTTAAATATATAACTTTAATTTTACTTTCACAATTGTCTTTGAATAAGGTCAAAAGTCAAAACAACTACACGATGACTTTAAGTTAGTTCATCTGGTTTGGTAAGAAAACGTAGAAAATAGAGTATCTCAATTTGCAGTATGGTCGGCAACACGAAATTGAGCTGGAAATTGTATTAATTTTTTTTTTTTGGAGAATAGTATAAAAGTCGGAACTCAGAACTTCCTGAACCCAAACGCTAAACATAGTTAACGAAATTAAGTTACAATAATCAGTAAAGAAAATATTACATTAATAAGAAACATAGTAGACTTAAATAATAATAATTACGTCTAAAATATTATCATAAATACCTTACAAATTATGTAGATATTTACTTTTCGTTTCCTCATTTTGAAGATTTTCCACTTCAGTCAATAATTTGACTCTTTTTTTTTTTTTGGGAATATTAGCGTATCTCCTCCAATCTATTAACTTTTGTAAGCATATTCTTTTAAATAATGCTAAAGACACAAAAATTTACACTAAAATCTTTTAAGATAAAGTAATAATTGAAATAGGTACTCTATATTTTTTGGGGACATATTACTCCGTAAGAATCTACGAGGTGTCACAGTAAAGATTCCTTTACATGAACATGTGAAAATTAGGGTAACGATTATAAGGAAAATGCAAAATTATACTCTATTAGGCGGCGTGTGCTTATCTTTAGAAGAATGAACTAAGAATAATAATGCAAATATAATATATTATATATGACTAGAATGATCAAATGAAAGTAACTGATTGGATATATATTGGAATCTTAACATTTTAAGACAAACATAGAATATTATATACGAAGAATAAATTGCATATGGCATTTGTTTTCTCTCTGAATTCATCATATGCGCTGCACGATCGTATTTATAATGTGATGTGACAAGGGAATTTTTTTTATATTTCTTTAATTTTTTTTACAGTAACTAGATTTAATGCATATGATCCAGTAAATATATATATATATATAATAATCTAGTATTTGAGTAGTCTATAATCTAGTATTTGAATTGTCTTAATCTAATTGGTGTATTAAAATTTATCACAAATAAATTTAAATATTATCACTAATTAAATAATGATAAATCACGTGCTTAATATAATGTATTAAAAATTTGATACAAATACCCCAAACATAATCCTATATATATATAATATAAATAATATCATGGAGTTATGTTAAATATGAAGTGGGATATTCCGAAGGGTTGTGTTGAAATTTATTTATCTATTTTTATTAATTTTGAATTTAAAATGGAATAAAATATAATTTTTTTTTCTAGTAGAAGATAAGTAAGTGATAACTATAATAAGAATTCTGAATTCCTACGTTGAGTAATTATTATAGTAACTATTCTATAGGAATACCTATTCTTAAGTATTAATGTCTATTTTCAAACGCAAGAATAGCTATTTTATAGAATCCCAAAGCAGAATCTTTTCCGATAATTCATAAGCGAAGAATCCTCCAGCTTTGAGATTTGGTCATATATTTTCAAGACCCCACAGACTCTTTTTGACCTTTTTTTTTTCCCACTATTATTATTATTTTTTGATTTCAACTTTTTTTTTTTTTTAAAAATTATTACTTCCACAATATCATACCACAGTATTCTCTATTATTTATGATGTTTTTATAACTTAGGCATTTCTTCAAAATTCTTTTTTAAAGGTTTTATTTCTCCATTTTTTTATTATTTAATAACTTAATAAGCAACTCTAAAAGTGCCATCCCTGAAACTCATAATAATCCAACCAATTATTTTAATTTTTTATTTTTTCTTAAAAATAGGACTACTACTACCAATAATAATAATAAAAATAATAACGAGAATAAACAAAAAAATATATTTTTAGTAACAGCTTAGCTGTCATCCCCTAAAATCCGATATTCTATTCAAACCAGGCAAAACAAACCCTCCATGAAAACCTCCTCATATAAAGAGGATACAGATCACCATCGTGACACAAATACAGAAAGCCCCATTAACTATTTTTCTTTTTATGTTTTTTCATATATAGTCACATTTTTCTACCATTTTTTTTTTCAAATGAAAAATTACAGTTTTACAGTCTAGATTCATGTCAGGATCAAGAACCTGAATTGAAAAACATACAAAAATCATTAACCTTATGCATATATTAAACTCATTAGCTCATAAAGAAATAAAACGCATAAAAATGGTATTTTTTTAAAATTTATTTCTTTAAATTCATTTAAACTGAACAGCTAAATATAGACTGCTACATTGACCAAAATACCAAACTATCGGCATAAATATCGTTTTTTACCATCTTGAAAAA
>JXTB01000446.1:115934-128727 GCA_002914805.1 Parasponia andersonii
ACGGTAGAGACGACTATAGAATTCCCCGCACAAACGTAGATTTTACTAGCGTAGAGCCACAAAGCTAAGCACTGCCTTTGAAATAACTCTTGAAGTCTCTCTCTTTTTGACAGTGTTTGCGCACTAGTTTGTAAACTTCCATTAAGAGATTCGGGAATCGACTTGTAAAGTAGCCATCTAATTCTTTAGGCTCAGACACTCCTATCACAAGGCTCTGAAATATTCGAGGGCAAAAAAATAGTCGGATACGATCAATCGCAATATTTCGGAGTTGTATCATATCGAGAAGATATTTATTACTCACCCAGCAAAAATAATTAAATAAAAAAAAAAAACTTAGAACTTAATTAGTATATTACCTTGACATCTTCTGGAAATTGTTTATAGTGAGTCTTCACGTTTCGTATAAACCGCAACAAGTGCGGAACACTGCGATAATTATAATAGTTCTTCTGGACTTCCTTAGTATTGTCGATGAGCATGAGATTGATTAAGTCTTCAGGCACTGTTTCATTCCATCCGATCGAAACAGGCTTTCCCTCGCAATTCGCACCGATGATTTTGAGGGTAAGCGCTATAAGGTCATTCCAAAGAGGCTTGTACTTTCTCATTAGGTCACTTACGTCACAGAAAAAAGAAAGTCTCTTCTTTGATTTCCACAGCAGTGGAAAGTACAACACCTCAATTGCTTTTGGCCTGCAAATTTTAAAATAAAAATATATGTACATATGTAGTTCAAATTAACTTGACGTGCTAGGTAATAAATAAGTTTAAAAGTTCTTAATTACCTCAGTTGAGGATTGGGGCTTAGTAAAAGAGAAATAGCATGATGGGCTTCAGGGAAATCCTCCACCAAAGACAGGTTCAGTACTACTTTCTTTTGATCACCACCAAATAATGCTGGATGCTTACCACCAGTGATGTAGAAAAGGAGAACACAACCTAATCTAAGCATGTCCACTGCACTTCTTTGGTGGCCGTAATTGCCAGTACAACCTTTTAATTAATTAATTCCAAAAATCAAGATAGACCAGAGAGTGAATAATAAGCTTTAATTATACGTTAGGTTACAAAGTAGGAAAAACGTCATAAAACAACATCATGTGTAACAAAAAAAAGATGAAATATAATATTGTCATTTTAGACATTTTATCCATTTATTATGATGTAAAAGAAAAATTCATTCTACTATAAGTTATTAGCTCGATTGGTAAGTATACGAATATATTTATTTGGTTTTTAATTTATTAATATTTTTTTTTACTTATTCATAAATATTTTTTTTAACTATTAAATCAATGATCTAACGATTATCATAATCTTAATAATTAAAAAAAATTAATTATTTAATATTTTCTCTCTTTTTTATCATAAAAAATGTGCATAACAAATTTAAATTAATAAAAATAATAACTATATGTATATTTGGTGCCCTATACGTATATCGTTGGAAAGCAAAACAAATTTTATTATTCACTCAAATACTTTGACAAGAGAAAATTCTCAACTTCACTCTTAAAGCTCACTCACTCATTCACTCACTCACTAGAAGCTATGCTTCTTTCTCTCTTCTCTTCACTCTTACAAGCTTTGCTTCTTACTTGATGCTTAGAACTCAAATGGGGAGGGGTACTTCTACTACATGAGAAACAATGAGAACCACACAAATAAACAATTACAAAAATTCTTAAGCCACACATATTTTCTTCTGCACACTTCTAATAATAATCTAAGTAATCAAATAATTCACATATAAAAAGCTAATATCTAGCTAACACTAGAAGATTCTAGGTAGAAGGCTTCTTTAATTTGGATTTGGGCTTTTTTCTTTTATGAGTTTTGCACTTGGATTAACTCTAACTTATTGGGTCTCATGTTGATGGACTTAAATACTTCTTATGGGCTCAAACAAGTTTATTTTCAACACCCCTCTTTAAACTTATTTTATAATACCAAGTAAATTTCTTAATCTTGTAAAGTCTTCAAACTTGAGTGGCTTGATGAAAATATCAGCAATCTGATCAGGTGATCTCACATACTCTAATTGTACTTCTTTATTTGCAACACATTTTTTTTTTGTAATGATAGCGAGTGTCGATATGCTTACTTTGGTCATGAAAGATTGGATTTTTAGCCAAAGCTATTGCTGACTTATTGTCAATACAGATCTTCGTTGGCTCCTTTTGAGTCATGTTTAACTCTTTCAATAACCTTCTTAGCCAGATTGCATGACTAACACATGACGTAGCAGCTATATACTCAGCTTCGCATGTTGAAAGGGTGATAATCGATTGTTTTTTAGATACCCAGGTGAATGCAGTTTCTCCCATGAAAAACACAAAACCAGTTGTGCTTTTTCGATCATTAGTATCTCCGGCCTGATCACTATCACTGTAACCAACGAGTTTGTAATCATTAGAAACTGAATAGAACAAGCCAAGATTGATCGTACCTTTTAGGTAACGGAGAATTCTCCTTGCAGCTTTGAAGTGAGTAGTTGTTGGAGTTTCCATGTAATGACTCATTAGTCCAGTTGCATAGAGAATATCGGGCCTTGTACATATCAAGTACCTAAGGCATCCAACAAGGCACTTAAAGAGTGTTGGATCCATCTTTTCTGCTTCATCATCTTTGAATAATTTTATTCCGCACTCCACTGGTGTACTTATCGACTTGCAATCATCCATATTGAACTTCTTTAGGATCTCTTTTGTATAGCTTTCTTGGGAGATAAAGATGCCTTCTTCCTTTTGCTTGACCTCTATGCTGAGGTAATATGCCATAAGTCCAATGTCTGTTATTTCAAACTCATGTGTCATTACTCTTTTGAATTCGTCAAACATCCTTGGATTACTTCCGGTGAATATGAGACCATCCACGTATAAGCATACGACCAAAATATCTCCATCTTTAGTCTTAACATCGAGAGCATGTTCATAAGGGTACTTAATGAATCCATTCTCTTGGAAATATTTGTCAATTTAGCTGTTCCATGCTCTTGATGCTTGCTTTAGACCGTAAAGAGTCTTTTTCAGCTTCAAAACCTTATCTTTATTCCCTTTCATCTCATAACCTAATGGTTGTTGGATATAGACCTCTTCTTCAAGAACTCCATTCAGAAATGCGGACTTTACATCCATCTGATGAATCTTCCATTTGTTCTGAGCAACAAGAGAAATAATTAGTCTTATAGTTTCCAATCGTGCAACAGGGCGAATATCTTGTCGTAGTCAATGTCAGCTCTTTGACTATAGTCTTTTGCGACTAGCCTTACTTTGTATCTTTCTACCTCTCTATTGGCATTCTTCTTCACCTTGTACACTCATTTTACACCGATAGCTTTATGACCTTTAGGAAGAGTGGATAGTTCCCAAGTATCATTCTTCTCTATGGCTTTGATTTCTTCATCCATCGTATTCCTCTATTTTTCATCTTGTACAGCTTCTTGGAAATTCACCGGTTCACAATCAGTAAATAGGCAAAATAGAGTGAGGTTTTCGAGTCTATCAGTTACCTCATATAGATCTTCAAGACTTCTTATACGTTCTTCATGCCTCTCAGTTAAGGAAGATGGAGGTGAATCTTCATGAGTGGATGATGTTGGTGAGGAAGGTGCAGTAATAGCCTCCTAATGGACTTCTCTTGCTTGCTCTACTATTGTTTCCATATCTTTAAATTGTGGAAAGAAATTGTAGTCATTTGTTTGAAAGCCAAAGTCCCATTCACCTTCTTTATCGAATATTACATCTCGCTGATGATTACTTTTCCATTGTTAGGATTGTATAACTTATATCCTTTAGAGTTGGTGTCGTAGCCGATGAAAATGAATTTCTTGCTTTTATCATCAAACTTAGTTCTATGAACTTATATCCTTTAGAGTTGGTGTCGTAGCCGATGAAAATGAATTTCTCGCTTTTATCATCAAGCTTAGTTCTATGTTTGTCTGGCACATGCATATGGGCTATGCTTCTAAAGACTCTCAAGTGGGAGATCCCAGGCTTCCTTCTGCTCTATGCTTTTTGTGGTGTCTTTCCCCACACATTTCTTGTTAGAGATCGATTGGATAAGTAAACTGCGCATGCAATAGCTTCTGCCCAGAATTCTTTAGGTAATCTCTTACCTTTCAGCATGCTTCAAGCTATGTTAAGGATGGTCCGATTCTTCCTTTCTGCCAGGCCATTTTGTTGAGGGGATCTTGGAATAGTTAAAGGTCGTCGAATTCCATTTGCTTCACAGAATTCTTGGAACTCTTTTGAAGTGAATTCTCCTCCTCTATCAGATCTCATGGCTTTGATATGAAGACCACTTTCCTTTTCTATAGCAGCCTTGAACTTCTTGAAAGCTTTAAAGACTTCTGATTTTTGCTTCAAGAAATAAACCCAAGTCTTTCTTGAGAAATCATCAATAAAGAGCAAGAAGTAGTTGCTCTTACTGAAAGAACTTGGTTTGATAGGACCGCACACATCTGTATGCACGAGCTCTAGTGGCTTTTGGGCTCTTGAATTCGACTCTTTTGGAAAGCTTTTCCTGAATTGCTTCCCGAGTAAGCATCCTTCACAAAGTTAATCAGGATGATTGATGCATGGCAAGCCTCTCACCATTTCTTTCTTGGACAATAACTCTAGCCCTTCAAAGTTGAGATGTCTAAATCTCAAAGGCCATATCCATGATAAATCCTTGTAACATGCGTTCAGATATTTTGCCATATCATTTAGAATGTTTAATAAGAACATTCTATTTCTTGACATAGGTACCTTGGCAATCAAGTCCATATTGTTATCTCTTATAGAAAGACTATAATCTTTCAAGTGAATATCATAGTCTTTTTCTAAGAGTTGTCCCAAACTCAAGATGTTTGTTTTCATTGTGGGTGCAAAATAAACATTTGAAATAAATTGATGCCCCCCATTTTTTAAGCGGATAAGAATTTTACATTTTCCTTTTACCGCTACTTTTGAATTATCACCGAAAGAAACACTCCCACTGATTGATTCATCAAGCTCTATAAACATTGATCGAAGCCCACACATATGATTGTTAGCACCGGTATCAAGATACCATGTGTTGTCTTGTCCTCCATTGTTGTCTTTACATGCTAGTAGCACAGTGCCATTTTTTTCTGTTTTTTCTTCAACGTAATTGACTTTCTCTTCAATTCTGCTATTGGCTGCTCTACACTCTCTAGCATAATGCCTAAACTTGTGACAATTGAAACATTCAACTTGAGACTTCTCAAGCCTTGAGTTCATTCGACCTCTACCACGACCTCTTATAGAGCTTTCTCCTCTTTCGAAATTGTTGATATGATAATTGTGGTTGTTGGAATTCCAACCTCGTCCACGACCTCGACTTACATCATATCCTTGTTCTCGAGCTTGTCCTCTACCACGATCACGTTGACTTCTTTCACTAGATTGGCTATTTTCTTTCTCTGTAAGTTGTGTTTTGAGAAGCTGCTCCTTAAAATTAGGCTTCTTCTTTTTCTTTTCCTCGTGAGCTTGTAAAGAACCCAAGAGTTGTTCTATTGTCATGGCTCCCAAATCTTTAGTTTCTTCGATGATAGTAACAATATTCTCGAACTTTGGGTCTAACAATCGAAGAATCTTTTCCATAATCGTAACATTTTCAAGTTTCTCTTCATTTCACTTCATTTGATTCAAAATGGTTAAAACTCTAGAAAAATAGTCAAAAACTGACTCAGTCTCTGTTATGTGTAATAAATCAAACTCTCCTCTTAGAGTTTGAAGGCAGGCTTTTTTGACCTTTTCTTCTCCTTTGTATGAAATTTGAAGTTTCTCCCATGCTTCCTTAGCAGAGGTTGCACTTGAGATTTTCTCAAACCCGTCATCTTCTACGGCCTGGTAGATGAGGAACATAGCTTTTTTGTCTCTCTTTCTTGAATCTTTTAAACTATCCTTCTGTGTTGAAGATAGTGTTGTCTTATCTCTTGGCTCTTCATAGTCTTTCTCTACTACTTCCCAAATGTCATGTGCTCCAAGGAGGACTTTCATTTTGATAGTCCAATTATCAAAGTTATTACCTTGAAGTAGTGGAACTTGAAGAGATGCTAAACTGCCGATAGCCATAACTCTTAACAGAGTGAGTTTTTGGAAATTTTAACTACACAAATAGATCTAGAATACCAAAAAACCTTAAGATTGCCTTGTATATCGACTCGGTCAAAGTCAACGATCAAAGTCAACAATCGGTCAACGATCAACGCCGGTCAACAGTTGGTCAATGACTTTGACGGTTTAGTCAACGGCGCGGTCAAACAGTTCTGATGACTTGGTCAACGGCTCTGACGGCTCACTCTGATGGCGTGGTCAACAACTCTGACGGCTCGGTCAAACGACTCTGACTCGGCTCAACTCAGTGAGTTGACTCAGTTTATGGCAGCAAACTTCTGACGAATCGTTCGGACTCCGATTGGGTTGATTCTTATGGCAACGTGTTTGTCTCGTCGAGCTCTTCGATTTGATATATAATAGTAGTATATTTGGAACAAATGGCTAATACTCTCAATCTCAAGAATTCTTTTCTGATGTGGAAGATCAGTCAAAGCTGCAACCACAAAGCATACTTAGAATTTCAAGAGAACTCACAACCTTGTTCTGATACCACTTTGTTGGAAAGTAAAACAAACTTTATTATTCACTCAAATATTTTTATAAGAGAAAATTCTCAACTTCACTCTTTAAGCTCACTCACTCACTCACTTACTCACTCACTAGAAGCTATGCTTCTTTCTCTCTTCTCTTCACTCTTAGAAGCATAGAAGCTTTGCTTCTTACTTGATGCTTAGAACTCAAATGGGGAAGGGTATTTATACTACATAAGAAGCAATGTGAACCACACAAATAAACAATTACAAAAATCCTTAAGCCACACATTTTCTTCTACACACTTCTAATAATAATCTAAGTAATCAAATAATTCACCTATAAAAAACTAATATTTAGCTAACACTAGAAGATTCTAGGTGGAAGACTTCTTTAATTTGGACTTGGGCTTTTTTCTTTTATGAGTTTTGTACTTGGACTAACTCCAATTTATTGGGTTTCATGTTGATGAGTTTAAATACTTCTTATGGGCTTAAACAAGTTTATTTTCAACATATATATATGCCATACAGTGCACCATTGCAGCAGGCAAATGAAATGTACTACTTACCAAGCTGAGTCAATATCTCACGAAGGCGTTTGCTTGTGCTCATATCAGAAAGCTTTGCACATAAACGTCTAACTCCCTTAATTATGAAAATGTTTTGAGGCTTCAAGTCCCCGTGAGTTATTCCCGAAGCATGTAACTCAACCAGCTGGGAAACGATATCCCTGCGGATTAACATATATACTTCATAATCTAAATACTGTCGTAAATTTTTAGTTGAAAGACTAATTATTAGTGTTCTAACCATCATAGACCTATAGTATTAAAGGAAATGAATACATTTAATTAACCATTTGTACTTACTTCATAAACTTTACTGAGACAGATGTTGGACGACCATGTTTGGTAAGTTCAATATCTCCCAAAACTTTCTTCAGCATTACCAAAGGGTCCTTATTGCCATTTACGGAGACACTTTGAGAATCAATATTACATGCTTTGACGACATCTTCCAAATTGCAACCTTGGACGAGGTCATGGTCACCGTCATACCACTTGATTAGTGGTGGAAGATAATGATCATTGATGCTTCCTTTACAATTAGCCTGGTATAACAGAAATATTCAAATCAGATATAATGATAAACTATATTTCTTAGAAAATTATATGCAAAATTAATTAATAGACACTAAGATATAGTAAAAAAGGAATGCATGAGATATCAAATATAATTGTGTAGTATTGGTTTGTTGATATCCAAAAATAGTTTAATTAAAATTCTTTATGCATATTTTTTATGGTAAAAATTGAAGAGAGAAAATCATTAAATATTGAATATTTATTTTTATTATTATTTTTTAATTATTCAAATTATAGTAACCGTTAAATTATTATCTAACGGCTAAAAAGAAAAATACCTATAGATAAGTAAAAAAAAAAACCTATTAGATTAAGAACATATATATATATATATATGCAACAATCTAATAAATATTTTTTTTACTTGTTTTGTTTAATTAAAATTCATTATATATGTCTTTTTATAACAAAAATTAGAGAGAAAAAAATATTAAATAATAAGTATTTATTTATTTTTTATTATAAAAGTTATAATAACCGTTAGATTATAATTCAACGGCTAAAAAAAGAATATATATATATATATATATATTAAAATCACAACATGTTAGTCTTTTTAAATTTATAACTTAAATTATGTGTTTTTTTAACTCTAGGTTTTAGTAAATACGAATGAGTTAAACACAGAAATTAATACATTAGATACTAATTTGTTTTATGACGTCAAATTGTTTTATGACGTCAAATCGGTTATATTAGTTATTTTTCCAAAAGATATATGTAGCATCACTATCTATATTATTGTACTTAACTATATAATGACATACTAGTCAAATTATTTAGAAAAATTTGTGAAAGAAAAAAAAAATCAAAGATATATGTCATTCCTCTAATCAATAATGAGAGTCATTTTCCTTACACAATTCCAGCAGTGCTCCAAGATATTCCGAATCTTCTTCAAAATCTTAGCTAAAGGTCGCCGAACGATCTCCTTTATCTGGAAGTATGAACAACCAACATGAAATATTAATTAGTAGATTTAATATATGTAAAGAGTGAACAGTCAACATGAAATATTAATTAGTAGATTTAATATACGTAAAGAGAAATTAGACAACTTAATTAAGCAAGGCAGGCATTAACGGAACACAAATAATATATGCAACCAGTTGCTTGGTGGCGGCGGCTGCTAAAATGATTTTATAATTAGATATCTTGACCAAGAAGCATACATTAAAATATATCTATAGGAACATATAACATAAAACAATAGATTTGGAAAATGAGCTTTGATCCAGCTGCTTAGTTTTTTTTTTTTTTTTTTTATTATTCTTTCTGTTTTTTTTTTAACCTTTCATACATAAGAATATTCTAGAATCAAGTGGATATATGTTGTCTAATTTTAGATGATTATCTTTTTATTATTTTTTCTTTGGGCTTTCTGTTCCATATGCTTAGCCCGATGACTTTCAGACTACGATGAATTAATTATTAAACATTTTTGCCTCTATTTTTATGGTGTTTAAATAACTTACTTTAAAGCTGCTTTTTTTAATTTTATCATTTTATTTTTAAGGTAGTTTATAAATTGGAGTAGTAATTACATTTGTTTAGATATAATTTTTGGTCACAACCACATGTCACGTGCCTCAGACACGTGCATTTAATATATATATTAGTTTGGAAGTATGTGCTCACTTGTGTAAAAACCCGGAATTTTTTTAGGGTAATTTGGATATTTTATTAATTTTTCGGATATAATATTGTGGGGATTAATTTACAAAAATTTTGTGCAGATGGACTAAATTGTAAATTTTGGGGAACTAGATTGATAGAGATTTGAAATTTTGGGGACTTATGTGCAATTTTTAAAAAATTGCACAGCCAATTCAAAACAGGCCACGTGGCCTGTTCACTCACTTCTCTCTCTCTCTTCTCCCCCGATTTCTCTCTCCTCTCTATGCGTCTCTCGGCTGTGCCACCGCCAGAAGCCACCGAGCCGCTGCTGGCCACCGTCCATCCGCGCCACCTACCGGCGAAGGTCTCCCGTGCCGTGCCGTGTCGAAGCTTCGCCGCCTGTCCCAAGTCGCCGCCGCCGCCTGCATTGCCAGAAATCTCCAAGGAGGCCGTTTCGGACTTTTCATCACCGGCGACGATTCCGGCCACCGTTCGACCCCCAACCAGTCCCGTTGGATTCATCTCGTCTCAAGCATCATCAAGGTATATATATCTCAACCTAATTTTGTCTGGATTGAAAGTTGCCATTTTTGGGCATTTCGAGTTTATGGGTATTGTTTTTGATCCGACCGCTGGATTATGTTTTTGAGTTCTTTTTTTGAATGTACTCAGAAAATAGAGAAGTTTGATATATATATATATATATATATATATATAGTGTTGTTTGGTGATCGGCACAAAAATCGAGATCGGACGATCGAGATTTTGTCTCGTTTTGTGTGCCACTGGTCTGGTGTGGACCTAGACCAGAATTGGATAAATTAAATATCTAACCTAGCTATTTTGGGTGCTAGAAATTTAGCGAAGAAGTCCTTTTGTGAAATTGAAGCTCCGGTGAGAAGTCGACTTTTCGCAAAAGGACGATCGAGGGCTTAGAATTGGTTCCCAACCCTCTAGGTGATCGTCAACGACACCTTGAGGACTCAATAGCGTGGAATCGCTATTCCGGTGAGGTAAGGGTTTAGTTACCTTCGTTTTATACCGTTTTAAGTTAAAACTTATTTTCTGCGGCATATAAGAACAAGTGTGCTTTTAATGATTTGAATTATATGTGATGGAATCTGGTTGTACGATATATACTGTACTGCTCTGGAAATTTCCTGTGTGCAGGTTATTTCAGGTTTATCAAATATAGGGCCGTTATGCTACCCATTTTTCTATAAAACCCTATTATTCATGTGTTACTGAAAAACTAGAGTACAGTAGTTTTTACACTTCAGTTCTGTATTGCACGTGTCAGAGGATCATACATGAGCACCGTTTTAGCATCGCGGGTTTTACAGTATGGCGCTGCGTGCCCCACCGTCAGTGAAAGTCCATAAACTCGCACGGGATTTTGTTACTTCAGATTACCTCCCCATTTGGCAGGCGTAGGCAATTCGGTTACCCCTCTTGGTTTGGTAGGCGACACACGGGTGTCCCCTCCGGGTATGGACTTAGGTGTCAGGCAAGCTATTAGGCATACTTAGTGCCATCATCCTGGGTTTCCATAGATGAGAGGATGAGAGCTCATGGGTATGGGTTGATTTGTGTTATGTGCATATGGATTGATGGTTTTGTTTACCCTGTTTTATATATATGGGCTCCCAGTTTGGATTATATATATATATATATATGTGTGTATGTTTTGGATTTGAACTAACCATGTAGGAGTTTTCCATCACTGAACTGTTTTTCTTCGAGGTAACTATTTTCCTACTGAGCATTGTATGCTCACCCCCCCTTCCTTCCCTTCCTCAGGTGGTATTCAGTGCGATCTTGGTAATCAGGAGGAATAAGAAGCCATCTTGACTGTAGTTCATTTCTTGATAATGCTAGAAGTCTACTGTTGTGGTGTTTGGACTGTTTGGAGTTTTGTATTAGCATTGAACCAAGATTACTACTTTCTATTTTGTCTGTAAACTTATGTATACTATTTTAGGATTTAACTTATTGTTGTAGATGATGATGATGCTTGGACTTATATTTGATTTTCCCGTTTTTCAATTATTATTCGGTCTATATTTAATGGTGTATACGAACTGTGGGAGAGGTTCACGGGATGAAATTCCAAATACTTTATCAATTTGGACTGTTTACAAAACTAAAACTTTTTAGACACTTTTCAAATAAATCATGAAATTTCCCATCTTTGTAAAATTTCCCTTCTGCCACTGGCCCGAGTTTTGGGTCGTGACAACTTGTGGGTAAAATAATTTTCAAATTGATAAAGAAATATGAAAGCCACAAAATAAAGAGATAATAATTATAAAGTGAAAACAGTAATAAAAATAACGAAAGGATTCAAAGAAAAGGGCAATAAACTATTATGAGTAATAAAGCCTGTTATGGCAATAGTGATGATGCAGGTTAATTACAAGCAGGGACGGAGCCAACAATTAAAATCTAGTGGGACATGAATCAGTTAAGAGCTTAATTTCAACCATTGATAATATAATTCCAAATTGATATTTTAAGTCCAAATCTACCATTGATATTATAATTCCTAATTGATATTTTAAGTCTAAACCTAAAGAAAGTTGTGCAATGTCAAGTTGTACACTACTTGATTTCTTTTCATCATTATTTTCTTCAATAGGATAAGGATTTTTGTTTAAACTGACTCTCTATAATATTTAGACATAGAATGCAACAAGTAAAAAATTTAAGAAAGTATTCAATTTAATGACTTTCAGAAATCAGAAAAATATTTAATTAATGTCTTTTTGAAAAAAAAAAATTAAAGTAATAACTTAGCTACCATTTATAACTAATAGAAATTAAAAATATAAAATAAATATAAACTAAGTGATATAATTTATTTAACTTATACAACAATTTTTTTTGTTGAAATTTTACCACTCTAACAAGTTACAAATAGGGTTAATTTTAATGTTCAATTTTTGAATTGGGTGATTTTAAGAACCTTAATTTTTAGAATCATATTTTCAATTTTTTTAACCTAATAAAATAAATTGAAATTTTATCTAATAAGAAACAAAATGAAGAAAATAAGTTTCTTGCTTAAATATCATTGGTTTTGTGATCCCCTAACTCTCATATGCTGTTTTGTTTTTTCTTTTGTCACTCTTGACACCTTTCTTAATATTATATTTCTTTCTTTTTTTCTGTATACTACTTTTTTTTTTTTTCATCTATTTGATTTTATTTTCATGTGTTTACTTTTATTTTCATGTGTGATATTTTTATAAAATAACTATATTTGAAAGAAAATGGATTTTGACTAGGCAAAAAAGCCTCAAAGTAATGAGCTTTAGAAGAAGTTTAAAGCTGGCCTAATACAGCACTTTATAACAAATTTAACATGATAACTTCGTATGTATATATATCATGTTATATAATACTATATATAATATATTAATAGATC
>JXTB01000446.1:129259-144925 GCA_002914805.1 Parasponia andersonii
TTTTTTTTTTTTAATAATTAAAAGGACGAATTAGATTTTATTAGTTGGTCACTTAATTCTTAGAGTTGTTAAGTACGAGTGAAAGTTCAAATTTTTGATCTCATCTTTTTATAACCGGCGTGTCCCACTTGTGGGCAAAACAAACTTGCATACCGATAAAAAATATTTTAAAAACAAAAAAAGAGAGAGTAATTATAAAGTGAAAACAATAATAAAAACAATAAAAGAGTTGAAAGAAAAGGGCAATAAATAATTATTAGTACTACAGCTTGTAATAGTATTAATGATCGTGAAGCAGTTTGTCGCGGGCTAAAAGACGCTTGTTTTCTTAATTTAGAGATGAATATTACTTACGCTTGTTTTCTTAATTTAGAGACGAATATTACTTACTGCGATTATTTATTTTATACAAAACAAAACTATGATCTACACATATACATATGATTACAATTAGAAACTATAAAATATTTTTATACATAAAGATACCTCCCGTGGGACTATTTAGTTGATGACTACTGTTGAATCTAAAAGTAAAAGGTTAGCAAATTTAAAAATACTTAAAAATGCGTGTGTGAGTTTGGAGGTTTAAGAGTTTAAATTTTAGTAAAGTGTGTAATTTTTATTTAAATTTATAATAAATAATAATTATTAGATAAATTCTACTTAAAAAAGATAAAAAAGTTTGTAACCTCTCAAATTTCACCCAATTACGGCCGACGATTCCGCAAAACTCGTTGAATTATACCCCCCACACACTATGTATGTTTATTTTATTTTATTTTATTTTTTCGGTAAAACATTGTGATCGTTACTCGTGTATTGTGTACACGTATATGTATATACGTATGGTATATATATATATATATATATATATCTAAATTGCCAATCTAATAGGTATTTTTTTTCTTTACCTATAAGTAGGTATTTTTTTTTTAGCCGTTGGATCACTATCTAATAGTGATCCAATGGCTATAATGAATTGCATGAAAAGACGTGCATTATTAATGTCTTTTCTCTCTGTTATTTTTTATAATAAAAAAATATATATACTAAATTTTCATTGGCCAAATTGATATCTATGCATAGGTAAAAAAAAAAATACCTACTAGATTAGTGCCCATATATCTATAGTTATAGATATACACGCAGAGCAGACAAATTCAGGTGAAACTAGGTATGGGACTGCCGACAGCATGGAATGATAAGCAAAATAGTTTAAATTAAAAGAAATTAAATAAACGAAACCTTATTTCGGTCTCTCGCAACGCCAGTAGTAGTGGATATACTTTGAGAATCACAAATTACAGCTTCCAAACTGCACGGTTTGACTCGTGATGATGAAACAGAAACCTTCTTGATGCTTCCTTGACTTTCACTCGCCTGGTATATANATATATATATATATGAGAGTTCTTACACGTTTTTGGCGGGATGATCCCGTAAACTTTTTCCAGAAGTCAGACCCAGGGAGTTTAGGGATATTCTCTGTCTGGCAAGTCTAAACAATCAACATGAAATATTAATTAGACTAAAGTTATGTTTGGAATTTGGATTTTAGTGAGAAAAAAATTATGAGGAAAAAGAGAAGATTTTTCCTAAAATTTTATAAAAATTTAGTCTTCAAAATTTTTTTTTCATTATAATATAAATTTTTCAAATTTATTGAAAACGCCCTTTATAGAATCTTTGTAAAATTTTTTCTATTAATCTTTCATAAAATCTAAATAAAAGAAAATGAAACTCTTAATTTTTTTTTCTCCCCCCTAAAATCCAACTCCCTAAAATCCAAGATGCAAATGGTGCCTAAATATATTTGATAAGAGAAAATAGACATATTAATTAAATAATATTTATATATTCAATAATACATGTATATATATATATATGGGCACAATTCACCTGTTGGTTGGTGGTACTGGCGTCTGGCTGTTCGGCTGATGTAATAACGGCCTTATGATTAGATCCCTAAAGCAAAACAAAAAAGAAAAAAAAAATTATACAAGCAAATTTAAGAACTCAAAAAAAAAAAAAAGAAAGTACATATATGTAGTTTTGAATGGAATAATTAAAGAAGAAAATAGTAAATTAAATGAATGAACCATCAATCATTCTCCTCCTCGCCAACAGATCTTGGTCTACCGGCTGATGAAGACACTGAAGCAGAATAATGACCAATATTATAAACCAGATCTGTATGCATGAAAGCCATCACAATTAAACGGTTAATTATTTGATTAGTACGTATTTGGTCATCAAGGGGTTTTAGAAAATTGAAATTTAACAATAAAAAGCTTTAACGAAAGGTGATAAATAATTAGGAAAATAATCATATTTTCATAATTATATGAAGGTTATACAGATCCTCGACTGAGAGAGAGAGAGAGAGAGAGAGAGAGAGAAGGTAAACCTGTACAAGGTTGAGAAGGAGTGGGTAGGCCTAAGGAGACTGCCAGAAGGTATATATTGTACCATTATAAATAATATTTGTTTTTTAATAATGAGAGAGAGGAGGGTTAAGTTACCAACCGCTCATTCATATGTAATTTTTCATGAATTGTTCCTCAGTATTAACTCGTTCTCGCTTCTTCATCTGAACAAAGTCCATATCGGCGGCTATCATCATTCTCAATTATAATAATACTACTTGGCACACAAAGATTTATATATATATTTTTTTTCATTCTGTTTATTAATCTCTCCAAATAATTGAACCATAAAGATAAATTTCATTTCTGCGGTGTAGTTTGCTTTCTTTCTTTATTTCTTTTTTTACTCTTCTTCTTCTTCTTTAATCATTTCATTAACAACTTCAGTAGTGTTTGGTTGGGGAAATGAAACGGAATATTGGGTTGGAAAACAGCTCCTTCCTTTGTTTGGTTTGTCCTGAGGATTAAATATTCTGTATAATGGAATGGTTTTTCCCCATTTTGGTTAAATATCAGGAATAATAATATTTATCCGCAATTAGTAGTTTTCTCTAATCACTATTATTTAATTTTAATCAAGCTCTGCCTACTCAACTATCTCACTTCTCCCTCTCTTCCAATTGTCTGTGCGCTTATAGCTCGGGTACTTAGTTTCCTTTGTGGTAACTAGTATTTTGGCAGATAGCCCTTCAAGATAACATAGGCAATTAATTAAAGAAACTAAAATCAATTTGCTGGGTACTGTTGAGTTTTCAATTTTCATGAAAAGAAAAAGTTTTTTTTTTTTTTTTTTTTTTCCTTTTTAAGTTGTTTATAACTTGTCTCATTTTTAATTTCTCCATGACCTTTTATAATATAAAGTCAAAATTGGTAATATCCCATTAGATTACACAAGAAAATGGTTTTGTCTTGATTGGAAGACGAAATTAATTAAAGACCTAGCTAGTAATATGGTAGCTGATATGAAAATCCCATGCGTGTCAATTTTTTTTCAGGAAAAAAAAAAGAAAAAATCATTTCTAATTTAATGCAACATGTTTGCATTATTTTTCATTTTTTTATTCGTTTTTTATTAGTCTATATATATTAACAATTTAGTATGGTAAGTTGGAATTTGACTTGCAATTTGGGTTTGAATTAGAAAGCTTATTTAGACTGTAATTTCAATGGTGTTCATCGTCTTGGAAACAATTTCTGACTGATCATAAACATTTTTTATTAACTTTGTTTGGGAAGTGACTAAAAAAGGTCCTAATTGGTCACTAACTCACCAACCTTGAGTCTACGCTCCATTTTCTAATATCAAAGCGAGAATGTCATATCGGTTCACTCAACAAAAGATAAATAATTAAGTAGATAAATTAATAAATAAAGTCATATTAGTACCTACAGCATCAAACTTAATAGTGAAGAAAGCTATATACTATATAGTAAGCTGGAATTTGACTTGATATTAATGTACCATTCATTTGAAAATGACAAATAACAAATTGTTCTAGAGTATTGGATAAAATAACCGTTCTAGATAAGCATATATGTTAACTCAAAAAGCTTGACTTGAATCATAAGTTTCAGGAAAGTAAAAAGGAGAATGAATCATATGAAGAAATTGATAATCTTAATATAAATTTACATAATAGTTGGAAATGTTACTTTTGGGAGAGTAATTTATTTTAGGCCAATTTCCATTGCTCCTTTTCTTTTGAAAATAACTAAGTATTCTAACAAAATATATATATATATATATATATATATATATATATCATGCATTTCCATAAAAAAAATATTTTTTTTTATAGAAGGCCTCCTTAAAGTTTTGCGTAATGCCTCGAAATTGATTGAACCGGTTCTGGTATACATTATACATCGAGATATGACATTAACAAGGAAACGAAATAAGTAATTGGCTGTAGAATGATGACTCAAGGAGGTTGTATTATATTTTGATCAGAAAGCTTTGCAACTAAATTGTCTGTATGGTCCTTATCTATGAACACGTTTTGAGGCTTTTCCTTATTTATGTAGTTCAAAACTAGAAAACCATATCTCAATGGACAAATATAATTCATATTACAAATAGAATTGACCAATAAAGCAACATAGTTATGTACCCGAATCCAAATGAAGAGGGCTCAACTAATAATTAGTTGTTGTCAATGAACTATGGTATCATAATTTAAATGTCACAATTTTTTTTCACAGAAAAAATGTGTCACAAAGTTTAAGTTGTAGTTTGAAAGCCTAATTCAAGGGTTTATCGATCGTAGCATGGTATTAAATGAAATGATTAGTCTTTATAGTTAACACATTACTTATCTCATTAATTCCACTTAAACAGGTGGTGGACGACCATTTTTGGTAAGTTTAAAATTTCCCAAAAGTTTCTTTACGGATTTGTAGATATTTATCTTCATGGTTTTTTAGATAAAATGGAACGTGTTTTTAAATGAAATTATAACGCTTTTTTTTTTATATATATATATATATATAAAACTGTTGTTATTGTTAAATATATAACATTAAAATCATAGTTTAGACACCGTTTTAAAATCTCCGTTCACATTATTTTAAAAAGGCCCAATTTAACTCTAATTCTATTTTGGACGACATTATTAAAGGTTTTGGATGATATGTTAAAAACTATCTGGATGATATGTCAAAAACTGTCGTCGGTATAAACTATTATTATTTTTGTTTTTTTAAAGAGAAAATATTAATTTAATTAGGTTTATTAAAAGTAATAAAAGAAAAGTTTCAACGTTCATCTTTGTTTTGAAAGAAAAGGAATTTTGTTAAATAATTAAAGCTTTTTTTTTTTAAAACCCAATTGAACATCTTCATCATGGCCCAACACCCGAAGTAGATATGTTTAGTTTAGGTTGCGTCCTCTTTTTCTGCATCACTGGTGGTTAACATCCATTTAGTGATGACCCTTCTTACATTGTTGAAAATATTGTAGCAAACAAGTAGACTTGTTTCTGGTAATCGATATATAAATTTAG
This sequence comes from Parasponia andersonii, assembly GCA_002914805.1. Taxonomy (NCBI): domain Eukaryota; kingdom Viridiplantae; phylum Streptophyta; class Magnoliopsida; order Rosales; family Cannabaceae; genus Trema; species Trema andersonii. Next base: position 134,688 of record JXTB01000446.1, read on the forward strand.
CTGAAGCTCCCCAATTTATTTCTCTTTTATTAAGCCCCATTCCTGAACTCAGGTAAAGACTATAAACTTTCGTATGCACATTACTAAAGGAATGTAGAACATGCCCTCGTTCCCTTCAATACTATAGCTAGAAATTTCAATAGTTAGAAAAGATTACAATGCAACCTCAATTATCAATTCTTTGTTCATTTTACATATTCAATATTTTATTACTAGTTTGAATTAATGAATTATTTTTCCTTATTAATATATTTCTTGTTATTACTTCTTTAAATTCCAGGCCAAAAGCAATTGAAGTATTTCACCATCCACTGCTATTGGATTCACAGTAAAGGCTTTCGTTTCTCTGGGATATAAGTGACCTAGTAGGGCATCCTCGTCTTTTGAAAGCACTAGGAGCAACAACAATCTTGGATATAGGTCCAAAATATTGGAAGGGAAAGTTGGTTACCACTTGGACCCAAAAAAATTGGTCCGAACATAATGTATCGCATGTTCAACTATAGTAGTTTCACGCTGTAAAAAAAGGTCTCTGCGAATAGCTTAGAAATTTGTTTCTATCCTCAAAAGAAGTTGAGGAACTCTTTTGAAGCCATACCAATCAAAGCACGAACGATATGGTTAAGAACATTTCCACAATACCAGGTAGACCATGTTTTTCTCCTCCTGAGAAGGAACATTTCTTTTGAAAAAAATAAATAAAATAAAATAAAATAAACAGAGAAGAGAAAACAAGTTAGTATGAATTCAAGTATGGACCTTAGAACATGGACCACTTTTGTTAGAAATGAATGATCCGCTCTGTTTTTACAACTCTCTGTTTTATTTTTCTTTCTTTTTTGTTTTATTATTTACTTGATAACTTGAAATTAACTTATTGGTCATTCCATGAACTTAGTCATGAAAACTGTCACGACCCAAAACTCGGGCTAGTGGCAGAAGGAGAATTTCATAAAGGTGGGAAATTCCTTAATTTATTTGAAAAGTGTCAAAAGTTCTAGTTTTTATAAAAATAGTTCATTTAAATAAAATATTCGGAATTCCATCCCGTGAACCATTCCCACAGTTCGTATACACCACCAAACATAAATTGAACAATTACTTGAAAACATAAAATTAAATTAAAAAAAAATAAACCCCGCATCATTATCATTCACAACAGATGTCAAATACCAGAATGGCATGCATAAGTTTGCAGACAAAATAGAAAGCAGTAATCGTGGTTCAATGCTAACACAAAAATCCAAATAGTCCAAAGACTATGACAATAAACTCCTAGCATTACCAAGAGGCGAACTGCAATCAGGATGATCTCTTACTCCTCTTGATTACCAAGATCGCACTGGACACCACCTGAGGAGGAAGGTAAGGGGGTGAGTATATAATGCCTAGTAGGAAAATAGTTATCTCGAAGAAAAATAGTTCAGTGATCGGAATCTCCTGCATGGTTAGTTCAAATCCAAAACATATACACACATATATGTATAATCCAAACCGGGAGCCAATATATATATAACAGTATAATAAAAACCATCACTCCATATACACATGACACAAATCAACCCATACCCATGAGCTCACATCCTCTCATCTATGGAAACCCAGGATGATGGCACTAAGTGTACCTAACAGCCTGCCTGATACCTAAGCCCATACCCGGAGGGGACACCCATGTGTCGCCTACCAAACCTGGAGTGGCAACCGAATTGCCTACACCTGCCAAATGGGGAGGTAATCAGAAGTAACAAGACCTTGCACAAGTTTACGGACTTTCACCGAAGGTGGGGCACGCAGTGCCACACTGTAAAACCCACGATACTAACACAGTGCTCATGTATGATCCTATGACACGTGCAATACAGAACTGAAGTGTAAAAACTACTGTACTCTGGTTTTTCAATAAAACACGCATAATAGGGTTTTATAGAAAAACGGACAGTATAACGGTCCTATTTTTGATATACCCAAAATAACCTGCACACAGCGAATTCCCAGAGCAGTACAGTATATATCGTATAACCAGATTCCATCACATATAATTCAAATCATTAAAAATACACTTGTTCTTATATGCTGCAGAAAATAAGTTTTAACTCAAAAACGATATAAAACGAAAGTAACTAAACCCCTACCTCAACAGAATAGCGACACCACGCTATTAAGCCCTTAAAATGTCGTTGACGATCGCCTGGAGAGTCGAGAACCAATTCCAAGCCCTCGATCGTCCTCGTGATCAACTTTCTCACCGGAGCTTCAATTCCACAAACGGACCTCTTCACTGAATTCCTAGCATCCAAAATAGCTAGGTTAGACATATAATTTGTCCAATTCGGGTCCGGGTCCACACCGGACCGGTGGCACGCAAAACGAGACAAAATCTCGACCGTCCGATCTCGATTTTTGTGCCGATCACCAAACTACACAATATATATATCAAACTTCTCCATTTTCCGAGTACATTCCAAAAATGCAATCAAAAACACAATCCAACGGCCGGATCGAGAATAACAACCATAAACTCGAAATGACCAAAAATGGCAACTTTTAATCTGGCGAAATAAAGTTGAGATATATATACATTGATGATCCTTGCGACGATACGAATCCAACGGGACCAGTTTGAGGCCGAAAGGTGGCCGGAATCGTCGCCGGTGGCCGAATTTCCGAAATAGCTCAAATCGGCTTCAATGGCTTTTCCTGGCGAACCAGGCGGTGGCAGCAAGCGGGACAGGCGGCAGAGGTTCATGGCAGCTCGGCGAGTCGACGCCGGTCGGTGGGCGGCCCAGACGGTGGCTGGGCAGCGGCGTGGCTCCCTTTGGCCGAGAGAGAGAGAGAGACGAGGGAGAGAAAGAGAGAGAGAGAGTGATCTGTGGGGGGGGAGGAAAACGTGAGGGAGGAGAGAGAGGAGATATATATTCTGTTTTTTTTTTTAAATCTAGTCAAAAGACCATTTTGCCCTTAAAGAAACTGGGTTTTTACAAAAGTTATATAGTAAGCAGGAGTTAATTTAACTTGATATTAATGATCATTTGAAAATGACAAATAACAGAATTGTTCTCATCGTTGTTTATAAAATATTTGAGTTCTAGTTAAGCTAAGCTTGACTTGTATTTATAACGGGCTTATAGAAATGTGACCAAATTTTAGGTCTAATTTAAGTTAATATTTATTTGTCAAATATTATAGTAAAATGTTCAATATATATATATATATTTACATATTAAGTGTAAAATTATATATACCAAGTAAAAAAAATTATATACCTAATTCAAATAAACATATCTATCAAGTGTAATTATATACAGAGATATTTAATTATAAAATTTGAAAATAGACATCTATTTAAACTAGTTTAAAATATTGATCGTCCACCTAAATTTCTCCAATAATAATAATAATAATAATAAATAAATCTAATTAATCTAATTTGAATCTAATAATCTATACTAGCCATTTGATGTGAGCATATATATAATCGAAAAGACCAATATTTTTTTTGAAGGCTTGAAGCGTGATGATATATCCACTAATGCTTTATACACAAGTATTTCAGTCAAATACGTTTTCTAGTATTCGTTGTATTAATTGTGTGCAAATGAGGACATGATGCGTCAGATTAATTTGAGAACAACAAAAATCTATTAAAAAAAATAAGACAAACAAGAAAACAACAGTTGACAAAGACAACCTATGTTTTAAGAAATCAACAGTTGAAAAAGGCATCGTTAAGAAATATTTCAAAAACGACGAAAGACTCTGATCACTCATTTATTACTTTTTTTAATACCACCTGCAGTTGAGTAGTCATTATTAAATTGATTAAAATACATTATCTTTGGGACCTTTGTAAAAAAAAACTCAAATTTAAAGAGCATAATCATCAATTCATAAATAATGAAATCTTTACATATTTTTAAGGGCACAAGTAGTGCAGTAACCACACTTTGAGGGCTAAAATTATACGAAAGACCATAATTCTAAATGGTGAGATTAACACCTTCTTTTATCAATTTCTGTGTTTTGAATCTAATGTTGTGGTAAATACTTTAATTTCCCAAAAATAGTTTTTTAATTTATTTTTGAAGCAGTATTATAAAATTAGTAATGTTGAGATTTTTTGCAACATAAAAATTTATATAAAAAACAATGATTAATTTAAATATTGGGCTCCAATTATGGTCTTTATACTAGTTTAGCCCTTAAATTTTTGTTTAAATATTTTATTGCTTATATATGTACCCTTTAATTTGATTATTTTTTAGTAGTAGGGTCATGAACAAAATAATAAAAACTTATAAATCTGAGTGTTTTTACACTAGAAGCGTACCATTTAAGTTGAAAATTCAGAGAGCTAAAATGATAGAGTGACGATATAATTCGAAGCTTATTTGTGAAATTAACCGTAAAACTATAATGACCAATAAGCGATATTTAAAAAAAAAAAACTACAATATAAAATGAAAACAGTTTGGAGAAACGACAAGAACAGGTAAACAACAATATGAAAACGACAGTGTTTCAGAATTGATATTTATTTTTTTTAAGAAACAAGACGACGATTAAGAAAGAGGACTGAGTACTACTACGACAACATTAGAAAGCAAATAATTGAGATCACAGATAAACGATGACAATTGAGAACTGATAAGTAGAGCGAACTGTTAACATTAGTGTTGTATAAAAAAAGAACAACATAAAAACGACGTAGATTAATAAAAACGGCAAAATCTTAGTGGCGAAATCCTACTACTTTCATGTTTGCTTCTAATTGATACTGGTTTCACGAAAATTAGTTATAAAAAACAGTATCTTTTATTTTATTTTTTATAATTGTAATACTGCAAGAGCACAAAATAACATCTTAGTTATTAGAAACAAATTGATTACACAAAAGTATATGAATCTAATATGAACACAATTACTCACAATTGAACAAGCAGAAGGTTCCTCATCATGAACCCGAAAACCTGTGCTTATTTGTTATTTGTCGCCTTGATCTTGATCTTCCACATATCTTTGGTGCTCACAGTTAAAAATTAGTCAACAAATGTAGACACACATGGACCATTTTTTGCCAAGGATATCCCTGAAGCTATTGTTGATCATGAGGGCTTAATAAATAGATTATTTATTAGATCACATAGCTTCAAGAAAACCCTTCGCCAAAAACATGCCCATCTTTTTTTCTTCGCCAAATATATCATGTTCAGTATCAGGTCTCAAGGGACCTCTATATATATGTGTATAAATCTATAGAAGAAGGATTAGAGAAGTGGTTGAAGGCGGCGGACTGAGAAGAAGAAGTAGCAAAATGGTTTATATATATATATATTTAAATGTACAGAAAAACGGATGCCCTAGTAACAGGCAGCTGCCAGTAAATTAAAAATTAATTAGGTCTACACTACTAATGCGTCATGAAAGTATATAATCACTTTGATCTTTAGATTAAAATTTTTTTGAGTGGGGTATCAGTGGACAATGATATATATATATATATATGTGTGTATGACAGAATGATCATTGATCAATTGTTCATGTGCCCCACATGAGGCATCCGCTTCATGCGGTGATGGTACCGAAATCAATATTGTACGTATTAAAAATGGAAGATTATTATTACACATTAGTTTGAAAGCAATTTTAGCCATTATTTAATAAGGGAATGGGACCTCTTTTCCGATCTGGCACAAGTATTGTAATGTACATGTAATTAGTTTGAAAGCCGCACAGCCGCAATTATCCTTAGAATACATAAACTTGTTGTTCTTTTTTTTTTTTTTGTTGAATATTCAAAACAAAATGAAAAAAAATATTGCAAATAGTGTCAATTTCAATTTTTAACTTTGAAAAATAGAAACTATTCTGCTGATTGGCTCATTTTTTAATAAACTACAAAGCCGATGGATAGAATATACTCCGGACATCCACAGACTATAATCCGCCAAAACCAAAGGCAAGTTGCCGATCTACGTTTCAACAAAAAAAAAAAAAATAATAATAATAATAAAACCCTATATATGGACAACAAAGCAATAATAGACAATACTAGCATATATAAAAATATTGTTGTGAAAAAAAGTTAAACGCACTTGCACGTGATAAAAGGAAATGTTGGAGCGGTCTCTCACCAGCCGTCCACGTGTCTCGGACTGCTGATGCTGGATTCTTCAACTGTCCACGTGTCCTTGTTGTCTCAAAACTCTCTGAATTCCAAGCAAGATCGGAGAGGTGGGGGTGACCACCTGCAAAGACTCTTCGATGCTTAAGTCAGTGGCTTTCTTTGTATTTTTTAGCAAGGAGAAAAATATCAATATGAATATCTATCTGTTAGTTGCCTTTTTTATGCCCCTCTCGGGAATGCATGGCTTCAATATATGTTGGCTTCAATATATGTAGTTCTCCGATAGCGAAAAGCATGGCTCTCTCTTTTAGGAAAAAATAATGAGTACCTTTCACCTCAAGATCTTTTCTAACCGTGACGGGCCGAGATTTCTGTGACCTCTTCTGTGCTATCGTGGCCTGATTTTCGCCGCCTCCTATGGCTTCAATCTGTCAGGAGCAAGATTTGGGCAAATCGTCGTTCCGTCACGTCGGCCTGTCCCTGCGCACGCACCTACCCAGAAACGTATTAAATGCTCTGTCCGGGTCTGGAGCCGGGGGGCTGCTTTCAATTGTGCCCAGTCTGAAGACCCTTGGGGCTTCTGACTCCTGCAACTGTTGAGGTAAGGGTCACTGTTCCTAGAGAGCAGACCCTCGGAGACCCAAAGGCCGATGGCGAGATCACGTGCGATCCCCGAGGCCCTTCTCGTGGTACAAGGTTCAGGAATGGGCCCCACAACTGCCCCCATTTCCCTAGTTGATAGATTCGTGTCTATCAAGTGGGGGAACCGTCTCTTCGCTTCCCCAACCTGAGGGACGCACGTGGCTCCCCTCTCCCGATGCGGTGATACGCCATCTCTCATCACGCGATCTGTTTGAAATTTGAAATTTTGACTACTCAGTTCCTTTTATTTTTTCCTCTTCCAGAAAAACTTTTCGGCTTCCCTCCTTTAAAAACCGCTACTGCGTTTATCTGCTATTTTACCAAAATTTTCCATCGCCCCAATCTCTCAACATCTTAAGATTTCTGCTTCCTTCTCTTCCAAAAACTTTCACCCTCTCAGTCGTCTTTCGGAACAATGGCTTTGAATCAAAATCAAGAATTGCAGTCTGTTACGGATTCAGAGTTGGACTCATTGAGGAGGCAGCTCTGCTTCCCTGGAGGAGTGATGCTTCAAAGAGTCAAAGGCCCTGCAGACTGGTACCTTCGGCCCTGCGCCCCCGAGGGTTCCATTGTTTTGGGCCAGAAGCACCTAGATTGCCTGCGATTCCCTCTTCCCCCTCTAGTCCATCAGTTTTTTGCCCTGACGGGAATCCACCCGATGCAACTGAATGCCAACGGGATTATGATTCTGATGGGGCTCTCTGCCCTGTCAGTTATCTACAACACGCATATCGACCTGGAGGTGGTCTTCTACGCTTACAAACTTGTTCTCATTCCTAAGAAGAGCTCCTACCCCACCTTTTATCTCCAGATGCTGCCAGGGCGCCACATCTTTTGGGGATTGCCGCGGTCGAACAAACAATGAGATTCTCACGCCAGGCTTTATGCCGTTGGAGGGGCGTGGTGCTCCCCCTGGGTGAACGGAGAATATTTCCAGGTCCCCTCGGTCTTCTTGCAGAGTAAGCACCAGACTATGACCTTTGGGTCTGAGTTCTCTCATGATTTCATTGCTCATGTTACTTTGCCCTGTGCAGTCTCAGTAGAAGAAAGCAGGTTCGAGCCGCACCTGTTGGCTGGGTGGCTCAGAGGTCTGGAGGGGGTCATTATCTTCAGCTCCCCGGGGGAATGTCGGCACATTCAAGCCGTCCTCAACCCCCTGACGATGAACCTGATGCCCAGGATGGTCTCATACCTCCCTTTTCCTTTAGATACCTGGGTCATCACCAAACATCTGAGGAGTCGGCTCGACGCCTCCGCCCTAAACCGATTTCGCCGGGACGAAAGTGACCGGATCACTATGGTGAGTCGGTAGGTTGCGGCCTCAAGCCAGCTGGCGGGCACCAACGATCTGGTAGCGCCGTCAAACCTCGAACTTGAGGAGGCCGTGAGGCTGGTGGCCGCGGAGTGCGTCAGGTTCCGCAAGGAAGAAAACGCCGCCCCCAAAAGGGTTAGGGGTAAGTTTGTTTTTAAGTCTTTGAATCTTTGTGGGTCTGACCGTAATTGCAGACTAACTTCGTCGTCTGTTTTCCACAGGCTCTGAGACGGGCCCATCTGCTGGCCCTTCTCCCATCAAAGGGAAAGTTGCAGCGTCGAAAACTCAAGCCAAAACGTCTGCTGGCCGGCGCCTCGTGTTGCATACGAGGGGAGTTGAATCGGCGGTTCCAGCCGGGGGGATGCCTGCCTTTCAGGCCTCACGCGGGGAAACGACGGTGACGCCTGGTCCGACCGAGGGGTCTGCAGCAGTGATCTCCCCCACCCCTGACTCTGGCTCGAAATCGAGTGCCGCTAGCCTCGATAGAGAGATCGCCGATCTCAGTGGGGGAGCTCCGAGATTGAAATCCAGACTCTCCTCTCCTCCTCCGGTCCCTGCGAAACGGCAACGCGAGGTCGGTTCATCGAATGAAGAAGAGATCAGGGTGGAGAAGAGGGACAGGGTCGTCCTCTCGTCCGATAGTGACGACGATGGGAAGACGCTGACCCTTATAAGGAGGAAAAGGTCAGAACGCAGCAGCCAGTCCGGAGGAGGTGTGCTGCCCCTCTCCGTCCTCGACGGCGCCCCCGACGGCTCCGGGCCTTCCTCTGTCCTAATTGCCCTTGTACCGGAGGCATGCCTGGCGGATGGGAGGGATATTCCAATGACCGTCGAGGAGGGGCCATGCTCCCCGGGCATGAACACTGCACAAAAGGGTGATGCAGCCACGGAGCTGGAGCTGGAGGCCCTTACTCCAGAGAACGTCGAGCTACTCACCACCCGCACTCTCGCGCAGATTTGTCATGCTTGGGTGTTTTTTTTTTGTTTTTTCAATGTCTTCGACTAATGCCGACCCCCTCCTTTGTTGCTTAACTCGCGGCTATCCGCCATCCGGTCTTTCTACTCTGACCGTGTCAAGGGTCTGTTCGAGGAGCTGAGCTCCCGCTCCGTACTGGCCGAGCGCAGCGTGGCTGCCCTCGCCGAATTGAGGTATGATTTTGACACATATCGAGGCCTCAAAGATGCGAGGGTTAGCAGCGCGGTGGCGCACGCCATGAGTGTTGAGAAAGCCAGGAGCGAGGAGCTAGCTGCGAGATTAGCTCAAGCGGAGGCGGACAAGCTTGCTCATTCCGAAGCCGCCAGGTTGGCTCAGGGCGAGTTAAGGATCAAAGCGCAAGAGCTTCAGAATGCGGGGGCAGAGATGGGATTGGCCTTCATCGCTCGAGATCAGGCTGTCGAGGACGCCAAGAAAGCGAGAAAGGCTGAGGCGGTGGCCAAACTCGAAGCCCATGCTCTGCAACGCAGGTTCGATCGGTCCCACGAGGTAAACCGACAGTTTTTTCTGGACCATAAAAATCTTATGGTCGCTCGGGTGGAGGCATCTCGTAAGCATTATGCGGACCTTGCTGGTATTAACTCTTTGTTGGTCGACATATCGTAGTGGCAGGCGAAACTCAGACTGGCAGCGCTGAAGGACAGATTGGCGGACGCGGAGAAGTTGAAAATTAGGTACCAGAATCAGGTGGACATTCTTTCTGCAGAAAGTTATAGGTCTGGCTGGGAGAATAGAGAATTTGAAGACCATGCCGAGATGGTAACACCTGACCAATTTGAAGATCAGAAAGGTGTCAAGAGGGACCACTACTCCATCAAGCATTACATGCAGCAGCTCGAGGATGAGATCAAAATTATATATCCATCAGATGTGCTGGAGATGCTTGCTGTAGAAAAGGATGGACCCTCTACGTCTGCTCCTGGTGCTGCGGAACCTACTCCTCCTGCTGGTCCGCCAGGTCAAACTCCGGAAACCCCGGTCATTCAGCCTAGTCCTGAGGTCTCAATCGGGGAAGGGTCCGGTGCGGTCGTCGTATCCAGTGATGAATCCAATCCGGCCACGCCACTCTTCCTCGAAGCCGGTCTGAGTGCTGAGGTCGGCCGACCTTCCTCGGATGGAGGTAACTAGGCTCCTCCCCCCTCCCAAACTATGTACATTTGTAGAGT
>JXTB01000446.1:149053-180470 GCA_002914805.1 Parasponia andersonii
GGCTACTTTCCCGGCTAGGCGTTGGACCTCTCGAACGAACGAGGGCCTCTGCACGTTCGCGATCGAGGTCAGCTGGGTCGGATTTGCCTCGATTCCCCTTCAGCTCACAATGTGTCCCAAGAATTATCCAGAGGATACCCCAAATGCACACTTCTTGGGGTTCAGACGCATCTGATGATGCCTCAGAATCCGAAAGCATTAGTCTAGATGCTTGAGATGGTCTAAATCCTCCTTGCTCTTCACGACCATGTCGTCGATGTAGACCTCTATAGTCTTCTCCAGCAGCCCGGCGAACATCTTATTCATGAACCTTTGGTAGGTCGCCCCTGCATTCTTTAAGCCAAATGGCATGCGCTTGTAGCAATATAGACCTCGCTCTGTGATAAAAGCGGTGTGGATCTGGTCTTCTGCGTACAGGGGAATCTAGTTGTATCCAGAATAGGCATCCAGAAAACTCATCCTATTGAATCCCGCCGTCGCGTCTACCATTTGGTCGATTCTTGGCAAGGGAAAACTATCCTTGGGTCAAGCTTTGTTCAAGTTGGTGAAATCTATGCTGATACGGTCGTCACCACTTTTCTTTTTCACCACTACTAGGTTGGATAACCACCGCGGGTATGTGCATTCCCTGATTAGACCGCTCTCCAACAGCTTTTCCACCTCCTTATTGATCGCCTTATTTTTCTCNCCTTATTTTTCTCCGGTGCGAATCTTCGGGGTTTCTGCCTGACCATGGGGAAATGGGGGTCTATATTCAGTCGATGGCAGGAGTGTGCGGGGTTTATCCTCGGCATATCATCATGGGATCATGCAAAAACGTCCTTATTGCGCCTTAAAAATCCTAACATTTCACTCTTCTGTACCTCGGGCAATGAGGCTCTGATTAGAATCACCCTCGCCGGCTCTTCCTCTTTCAAAGGGACTGCTACCAGCTCCTCGATCATAGATTGCGGGCCGTTAGACTCTTCTTCGACTTGTCTCATGTATGCTGGCAGGCGGTCCTTTGATTGCTATCCGTCTCCGGCTGCGGCGCTTGCACTCGCATCGACTCCCTTCAAGGCGGCCGAAAAACATTTTCTTGCCGAGGCCTGATCCCCCTTGATGTCGATCATGTACATGCCGTTCTTTGATTGGCATCTTAAAACTTGATGGAGGGTGGAAGCGACCCCATGCATGGTGTGGATCCATCCCCTTCCCATGATGACGTTGAAGGAAGACTGGCAATCGACGACGATGAAATTCACATCCGCGCATCTTTCGGCTGCGCAGACGCTAAGGGTAATGATGCCTAAAGGGCAGAACCTGGTGCTGTCAAAAGCGAAAAGTGGTTGACAGGTTGGCCTGAGTGCAATCCTATCCAGACCCATATTGTCGAACGTGTTGAGGAATAGGATATCGACACTGCTCCCACCATCGACCAAGACCCGCCCAACCAACACGGAGCCGATCTGCAGCTTGATCACCAAGGGTTCGTCGTGAGGCTGGCGTACCGTGGTTAGGTCTTGTTGAGTAAAAATGATGGGGGCGGCATTTGTGCGGTCTTCTCCTGATACCACGTTGTTGACGGAGTGGCCCATCCCCTTCAGGCACTTCACGCTGCCCTTGGCTCTTTTGAGGCACTTCTGACTTTCTTCTTGATCGTGGGTCAGCTCAGGCTTGCCCATGATGGTCGGCACTATCCTGAGGGTCTGCTCTCCCGACCCTGAAGCTTGGACCTGCTTCCCTTTCTCAGTCCTGGCAGCGTCTTGCCGTGGGTGGGCTTCGTCACTTTTCACGTACTGCCCAAGCTTGCCTGCATGGACCGCCAACATGACCTGGGCATAGAGATTGCAGCAGTGAATGGTGTCGTGCCCGAAGTCCTTGTGGAATTGGCAGTACCTGCTCCTATTCTTCATATGCTCCGGGATGCCAGATTTGGGCGGGTCCTTGAAAATGCCCCTGTCCCTGTTCTGGAGGTATATCACGTCAATCGGCGTGTTAAGCTCGTACTTGGGTAGAGGATCATGGGTTGTCTTCCTCCTCTTGCCTCCCTCCAAACCGTCTTGCACCAGGACTTCTTGCTTCGGGGTCGGCCCTTGGCCCGGTGGGGGCCTCTTCATCCCTTGTGGGGCCGGGGGTTGTATTGGTGTTGTCGTTACTGCGGCAGAGGTCTTAGGCGCCTTCTGGCGGCTTTCCAGTACCCTGAACACCCCTTCTGACTTGGCCTGGACGTCCGCCATGTCGTATAGTAAGTTTAGAAGGAGGTGGTCCGCTAGCATTGATCCCGGCTGCAGGCTCCGGACGAACGAGCCTGCGGCTTGGACTGAGTCTGCATTATGGACCAGCGACATGACTTCGAGGAAACGTGAGAGGTACTCCCGCGGGGATTCATCCATGGCCTGTTCCAAACGGTCCAGGTCTCGCATGGTTTTTTGTTGTTTTCGGACGCTCGCGTACTGCCACAGGAAAAGCCTACAGAAGTCCTCGAACCCATTTATGGATTTTTCTGGGAGCTGCCTGAACCATAGCAGGACTGGTCCCGCGAGGGTCGTAGAGAAAACTTTGCAAGTTATAGCCTCATCCCTAGTCTCTAAAGCCATCTTCTACTGTAAGTGGTATATGTGGTCGAGGGGGTCAGTTTTCCCTTCGAGCAGCCTGAAGGTCGGGGTTGTGAAGTCTCTTGGCCTTGGTTCCATCTGGATCCAGTCAGCGAAAGCCGTCTGGTTGATGCCTCATACAGTTTGTTCTGCCAGATCGTCGGGGGTTTGACTATGATGGTTGCCAAGTCTCTTTCCCAACTCCGCCATCATTTCCTGCTTCCAGTCGGGGGGCGTACCTCCAGGGCTCTCATGGTGTCTTCCGCCCACTCCCCCCTGGTTTGGAAAGGTCTTGACTGGCTTTGCCGTCCCTCCTGCATTCGTGACCCAGACAGGGCGGGAGCCTCTCCCTGCGGTTGGCTTCCGAACTTCTGCTAGACTTCCTCGTCGAAATCTTCCCTCCGCTGGGTCCTATCTTCACTGGCCAGTAGACCCTCGAGGCAAGCATTATCTCTGCGTACCTCCGCGACCTCGTCCCTTAGACTCAGGACGGCCTCGTGGGCCCTCTCTGCCTTTCTGTTTGTTTCTGCCAGGGCGACAAGCACCTGATCCAGCTTCTGCCCCAGATCTGGTCGTTCATCTCGGGAGCTTCCTTCGGCATCAGGACGGGTGCTCCTGGTTGTCATTCTTGAAGGTGCCATCAGACGTTGTACGACTTTTTTGTTCGGAGAGGGCGCGGTTACGAGTTTCTCACTATCTTTTCCACGCTCAGCCTTTTCCCACAGACGGCGCCAAACTGTTGGAGCAGTTTCTCACCAGCCGTCCACGTGTCTCGGACTGCTGATGCTAGATTCTCCAACTGTCCACGTGTCCTTGCTGTCTCAAAACTCTCTGAATTCCAAGCAAGATCGGAGAAGCGGGGGTAGTCACCTGCAAAGATTCTCCGATGCTTAAGTCAGTGGTTTTCTTTTGTGTTTGGTAGCAAGGAGAAAATTTTTAGAATGAATATCTATGTCTTTTTTCTATGGATCTCTCTTTCCCTTTCTTTTGTTGCTCACAGACTGTTTTATGTATATAAGTTTTTGTGCGAACATGCCCCCTTTGAGAACGCATGCCTTCAATATATGTAGTCCTGAGATAGTGAATAGCATGGTTCTCTATCTCTGGAAAAATAATGAGTACCTTTCACCTCAAGATCTTTTTTAACCATGACGGGCCGAGATTTCTGTGACCTCTTCTGTGCTACCGTGGCCTGATTTTCGCCGCCTCCTACGGCTTCAATCTGTCAGGAGCAAGATTTGGGCAAATCGCCGTTCTGTCAGGTCGGCCTGTCCCTGCGCACGCACCTACCCAGAAACGCATTAAATGCTCTGTCCGGGTCTGGAGCCGGGGGGTTGCTTTCAATTGTGCCCAGTCTGAAGACCCTTGGGGCTTCTGACCCCTGCAACTATTGAGGTAAGGGTCGTTGTTCCTAGAGAGTAGACCCTCGGGGACCCAAAGGCCAATGGCGAGATCACGTGCGATCCTCGTGGCCCTTCTCATGGTACAAAGTTCAGGAATGGGCCCCACAGGAAAGTAAAAAATCGTCCCCACATAAACTTGTTATGCCAACTACTGAATTCCATTAATCTTTGAATATATTTGAACAAATGTAGGGATGATTATTGAATGAAATAAAACAAAACAAATGAAATTAAGCCAATGAGTATAACTAAAAAAAAAAACTCTAATTAATTAATTAATTAAAAGGTTAGAATTTTGGATTTCACCTAGATTGTTCTGTCTAAATTATTCAATCTAATCAATTATTATTTATTCTGTATGCTAACAGTGAATTTTTTTATTATATCTTTTAATTTTTCTCAAGAATAAAGGAATATATTTTAATAGATAAGTTCCAACATGTTTGTGTAAACAATGAATCTATCAAAATTTATTAAGTACAAAAAATTCATGAGCAATGCACAAGCATCATAGATATCCTTATCCTATGAAAATCTAATATTATATTAATTAATTACAAATTCAACCTTCCCTGCTTAGATCTTAGATTAAAATTTCTAATTCATGCAAAAGTTGCTTAGGTTCTCACAAGTATTAAACATAGATTAATATAATTAGTATAGAATAGAATAAAACATCAACTTATATTGAAATTGAAATAAATTAAGATATCATAATCCATCTACATCGTGGCCCTAAAAAATAAAATTAATTAGTACATGGTTGGAAAATAAATATTAAACATGATTCTAAAAAAGAAGAAGAAAGATGAATAGAAAAACTAGAAAATGAATTAATGTCATTCTGTCTCCGGGTTGCCCATCACTCTATCTTTAATCCCTTACTCTCTCTTTTTAGAGTTCTTTATGGCTCAAAAATTCTAATAAGTCCTAGAAAGATCTATTTACAAGTTTGGGGCGGCCACGTCAAAAATTTGATCAAAAGAAATTTAAAGGAAACATGTGATGAGTTTCTGTTGCTTAGTGCCTATTGCTATGAATGCAGTGTCGGAGTGCTACTTCGGCTTCCACTCTTTCTCTTCTCTATTTGAACTAGTGCCAAAATGTCACTTGTTCTAGTCGTCTCTAAAGTTTGCTCCTTTTGAACACTAGCACCAAAAATAAGGGTCAAAGTGTTTCATTCTCTGTCAAACTTATTATAAATCATGTCATTTTGTTCCAAACATTATCAATTATACCAAAATTATCCTAACCTACAACTAAAATATCAAAAATACAAACAAAAGCCACAAAAATATCGTCAACCTACTAAATGCCTAGTTAAACTTATTATAAATCATATCATTTTGTTCCAAACATTACCAATTATACCAAAATTATCCTAACCTACAACTAAAATATCAAAAACACAGACAAAACCCACAAAAATATCGTCAACCTACTAAATGTCTAGTTAAAATGGCATCTAATTCGCGAGTAAAACTTAGTCATCAAATATGCTCCGAGATATATACGGTGAAAGCAAGTTTGACTGAGTAGGCAACTTTGAATAATCATCATCTATATTATATATGTTACAACCTAAAATCCGGGCTAGTGGCAGAAGGGGAATTTCATAAAGGTGAAAAATTTCTTGATTTATTTGAAAAGTGTCAAAAGTACTAGTTTTTATAAATACGGTCCATTTAAATAAAATAATCGAAATTCCATCCCATAAACTACTCCCACAGTTCGTATATACCATTAAATATAGATTGAATAATTTAAAAACGCGAAATCAAATATAAAACCAAGCATCACCACCATCCACAACAAAGGTCAAATACCAGAATGACATACATAAGTTTGCAGACAAAATAGAAAGCAGTAATCTTGGTTCAATGCTAACACAAAACCCAAATAGTCCAAAGACTACGATAACAAACTCCTAGCATTATCAAGAGATGAACTGCAATCCAGATGACCTCTTACTCCTCTTGATCACCAAGATCGCACTGGACACTACCTGAGAAAGAAGGTAGGGGGATGAGCATAAAATGCCCAGTAGGAAAAAAAATTACCTCGATCGAAAATATTTTAGTGATGAAGAATTCCTGCATGGTTAATTTAGTCCAAAACATCCATATATATATAATCCAAACCAGAAATCTATATATATATATATATATAGGGCACCAATCTAATAGGTATTTTTTTTTTTTTACCTATGCATAGATATCGATTTGGCCAATGAAAATTTAGTATGCATATTTTTTATTGTAAAAAGTAAGAGAGAAAGAACATTAATGATGCACGTCTTTTCATACACTTCATTATAGCTATTGGATCACCATTAGATGGTGATCCAACGGCTAAAAAAAAATACCTATCCATAGGTAAAGAAAAAAAATACCCATTGGATGGGCAACCATATATATATATATAAAGCAGTATAATCAAAATCATTCAATTCATAAGAACATGACACAAATCAACCCATACCCATGAGCTCACATCCTCTCATCTGTGGAAACCTAGGATGATGGCACTAAGTGTACCTAACAGCCTGCCTGATACCTAAGCCTATACCCGGAGGGGACACCCATGTATCGCCTACCAAACCTGGAGGGGCAACCGAATTGACTACGCTTATCAAATGGGGAGGTAATCAGAAGTAACAGAACCCCGCCCGAGTTTACGGACTTTCACCGACGGTAGAGCACGCAGTGCCACACTGTAAACCCACGATGCTAACATGGTACTTATGTATGATCCTATGATATGTGCAATACCGAACTGAAGTGTGAAAATAATCGTGCTCTAGTTTTTTCAGTAAAATCTGTATACTAGGTTTTTATGGAAAAACAGAAAGCATAACGGACCTATTTTTAATATACCCAAAATAAACTGCACTCAGAAAATTCCCAGAGCAATACAGTATATATCTCATATAACTAATTCCCATCATAGATATTCAAGAAACCAAAAATCACATTTATTCTCATATATTGCAGAAAATAAGTTTTATTCGAAAACGATATAAAATACAGGTAATTGAATCCCTACCTTACTTAAATAGCAATACCACGCTATTGAATCCTCAAGGTGTCATTGACGATCGCCCGGAGGGTCGAGGACCAATTCCAAGCCGTCGATCGTCCTCTTGCGAAAAACCAACTTCTCACTGGAGCTTCAATTCCACAAACGGACTTCTTCACTGAATTTCTAGCACCCAAAATAGCTAGGTTAGACATATAATTTGTCCAATTTGGGTCTATGCCCACACCAGGCCGGTGGCACGCAAAACGAGACAAAATTCCGATCGTTCGATCTCGATTTTCGTGCCGATCAACAAACAACATAATATATATATATATATATATATAACTTCTCCATTTTCCGAGTATATTCCAAAAATGAACTCAAAAACACAATCCAACGGCCGGATCAAAAACAACAACCATAAACTCGAAATGCCCAAAAATAACAACTTTCAATCCGGGCATAATGGGGCTGAGATATATATACCTTGATGATTCTTGAGACGAGACAAATCCAATGGGACCGGTTGGAGGTTGAATGGTGGCCGGAATTGTCTCCGGCGACGAAAAATCCGATTCGGCCTCTTTGGAGATTTCCGGCGATGCAGACGTCGGCGACGGAGCTTCGGCGTGGCCTGGCGAGTCGATGCCGGTTGGTGGCATGGGCGGACGACGGCTAGTGGCAGCACAGCGGCGTCCTGCGGTGGTGCGGCCGAGAGAGCTGAGAGAAAAGAGAGAAATCGGGGAAGAAGAGAGAAAGAAGAAAAAGGACGGGGGCACGTGGCCCTATCTTATAGGGCTGTGCAATTTTTCAAAAATTGTATAAGTCCCCAAATTTTAAATCTCTATCAATCTAGTCCCCCAAAATTTGTAATTTAGTTCCTCTACACAAAATTTTCGCAAATTAATCCCTACAATATTATATCCGAAAAATTGGTAAAATATCCAAATTACCCTCAAAAATTCCGGATTTTTACAATATATATATACGCGCAAGATTTATAGGAAATTTACCTTACAATATGAGACGTTGACATATTCTTGGACACTATTTTTCGGATTGTAATATTAATATCAAACGTCCCTCTCACAATTAGCTCTCAAAATATTTCTTGTAGTATTCCTTGTCCTTATAACAGTATCTCGTGCGTACAACTTCATACACTTCAATCAAGAGCCTCGGAAACCGACTTGTAAAGTATCCATCAAATCCTTCATATAGTGGTCCTACAAGTTCCTGAAATAAACCAACAACAGAATAATTACTTATATCAACCAGTGCAATATATATAGGGTCAATTACAATTATATTCTCCTAATTTTTAAAAATTTAATAATATTTTGGGAAACTATAATTTACCCTTTGGGATTGCAACATAAAGTTTCAATTTGAAGTTTGAATCATCTAATTTTGGAGAAAAATTTGAAATTAATTGATGAAACATTATCCTCAATCAGTATTTTAAAACAGAAATTATTTATAAGTACCATGCAGATTAAACACAATCACCTTAATATCAACTGGAAGTTCTCCATAATGATTCAACATGTTTCGCATAAGTCGTAATAAGTCTCGAACTTTGCCACTTTTATACTGCCTTACTTGTTCCATGTGAGTGATTATTTTAGCATCTACCTTTCTCTTCCAATTTGCAAACATCTTTATGTCTTCAAGTGCGTTCAAAAAATCAGAGTCTTCCCCTACTTTGTCACTTGTGACACGAAGAAAAGAAAGCCTCTTTTCCGGATCCCAGAACAATGGATGGTGCAACACCTCAATTGCCTTTGGCCTGGCCCGAAGAAAGATTGATCGATATAAAAAAAATTCATCAATAAAAGAAATAATAATAATAATAATAAAGAAGGTAATTTTAGACTATGTATATACAGTCCGTTATGTATGAGGATGATTACCATTCGAACGAAAATAATGTATATTGTGATAAGATATTAGGAAACTAAACAAGTGAATTTAGTAACCGATCCCTACTTTTAAATTTCTTTGTTAAATAGATATTTCAATGGCCTGTCAAGTGGCAAGTATGGTTGAGCTATAATTTATTAAATATCACTTTGTCTATTTTGCAAAGCATCTCGTTAGATAATTTTTTAATTTTTTTTTATGAAAGTAATAATGTGTATAAAGAAATCACTAATATCTGGATGCTGGGTGAACTTTCGACATCCACAGTAGTCATTCCTACTGAGGAATGCAGTGTAGGAAAAATTTACTGACATTACCCTTATAATACTTTTTTTAGAACACATTATTCATGTAGCATACTAATGTACTGTAATTGATCACCAAAGCATTTTAAATCTGAAAATTAAACTGGTCATGGTCAAAACTTATTTTATCAAATAATAAAAAAGGGGCCTATGGATAGATATATTAGAAAAGATCAGAAGTGTTTTGTGAACAAACAGTGGTAAAGGGTAACGTTGTTACTATACTAAAATGTTTTTCGTCAGAAAATAAAATTGTCACAAATTTCGAAATTGGAGGCAAATTAGAGTTGTTATTTCTTGGAGTGTACGCGCGTAACAGTATTAATAACGACTCAAGAAAACACAAATTAGAGAGGATACTTTTGACTTCATTAGGTTACAAATGATCTACTATTATTGATAGTTAAGTCATGTTGAAGCAAGAGTTAATAATAATAATCTTACCTCAGTCCAGGGTCACCAGCTAATAAAAGGTAAATAATATGATGAGCTTCAGGGATATCCTTGACCAAGAAGAGGTCCATATTGTTTTGGACAATGTTCTTATCACGTTCAAGATGGTCCCCAAATGGATGCCTACCACCGGTGATGCAGAAAAACAAAATACAACCTAAACTAAACAAATCCATTGCACGTGTTTGGCGCCCCTTACGAACAAGTAGTTCAGGTGCTTGCCAACCCGAGGTACCACAACCTAGAATAAATTAATTCCAAAAACATGAGAGACGAAAAGAACATCATTATTTCAAAAAATATAATTATAATATATATATATATTTTTTCTAGAGTATTAATTGGTAATTTTTTGGATTATATACTTTTTTTGATACCTAATTTTTTTTTAGATAAGATTTTGACGAGGCATAAACTAATTTTATGGATACATAGAGTTATTTTGCGTTGGTTATAATTTGTTATATTGTAAATTGATTTTTTTTTAATTGTTAATATATTTTATGTAGTTATGTTGAAGATTTGTAAGATCAGGGAATTAGTTGCCAACCTAATTTAGAAGGTTAGAAATATAAGCTTTTATTTAGAACTGGATGTACTACTCTGATTAAGTCTGTAATTCAAAGCATTCCATCGTATAGTATGTCCACTTTAAAATCTCCACTTCTTTCAGTAATGATTTAGACAAGGGAAATTTTGGTGGAGGGGATCCTTGGAAAAACTCAAATTCTTCTCTCTTATTGCCTGGGATAATATTTGCCAACCAAAATCTAGAGGTGGATTGGATATTCGTCGTTTTCGGGATGTCAATTCGGGATTTTTAGCAAAACTGGGGTAACTTTAAGCCTCCGGTCCTAATTCTATTTGGGCTACAATATTATGTACTAAGTATTGCACTCGGCAAGAATTCTAGTCTTCAACTCTTCCTAACAATGCTTCTGTAGTCACAAAAGGAATATAGAAAATAAGGAATTTTATTCATGAATGGAGTTGTTACATTGTTGGAGCTGGAAATATCTGTGAAATTGCCCATGGCGTCGTGGCTATCTTTTGAGGGCTACAAAGCTTCTTTGAATCCTCTTGTTTGCATAAAAGACCACTATATCAAAATGATAATATTACTAGACTCGAGAACATGGGATAGTGAAAAGCTATCATCGTGGTTCATGCCTACAGTGTCTAGCAAAGTTGTAAAGATTCCAATTTTATCGAGAGAATATCAAGATATACTTATTTGGAAGGGCACAAAAGATGGGTCTTTCTTTATAAAAAGTACTTACTGGTATTATAATCTAAAACGCTTTAGGGAACATGCTCATCTGTGGTCTCATATTTGGAAGAGCTCTTTGCATGAGAGACTAAAATTTTTCCTTTAGCGAACTATTAGAAACGCTTTCTATACTTGCATGAGAGACTAAAATTTTTCCTTTAGCGCATTATTTGAAACACCTTTTATACAAGAGAAAGGTTAGCTACCATTTTTGGAGAAGTTAATCGAAGTTGTATTCTTTACTCTGACTCGGAGAACTCTATTCTCCACTTGTTTCTCCATTATTCAGTAGCTAAAGCGATCTGATTTAAGGGTATTTAGAATATTCGGACAGAAACTGTGAGATGTAATAATAGATTATAATTGGTTAGTTAGTTTTTTAACCCAAGCTTTATTCCACCAAAGGAACTGAAGCTAAGGGAATATTTTTTGATCTTTGGAGCTGTGTTATTGGAGAAATTGTGATTTACCAGGAACGAAGCCTTTTATGTTGGATGAAGAACTAATCCTACCAATCTACTTCAAAAGGTAAATGAGATAGTTACTAAGCACTTACAAGTACATATGAGTTTTGACCCGCATACAGTCTACTATTCCTCACTCCACCAGACTGAGACCAGAGAGAATTTGTATGTTTGTGGATACAGCTTATAAAGACGGTCGTGCTACGACATGATGTGTCATTAAGGATGAGCAATTTGATATCAAATTGGTTGCTACTAAATATTTTGAGGCATTTTCAGCTCTAGAAACAGAGCTGTGGGCTTTTTAGTTTGGTTTGCAGCTATGCCATAACTGAAACTTAAGGGTTGAATTTATTCTTGGTGACTCTTTGATTGTAGTAAATTCTTTAATTAGCAAGTTGATTCATGTTTGGTAGTTAATCCATATTTGGGAAGATGTTTTTAGTTTATTTTCTATTTTGTCAATCAAGTTCCATTGGGTCAAGAGAGATTTCAATTCAGTTGCACATGCTATTGCCTCTTGGGCTTTAAAGGGGGACAATTTTTGGTCTTTTTTCTATTTCAAAGGTTGATCTCTACGTGACAACCATCTTATTTTCTGCTTTTTAATTAAAGTCCCTTTTTCAGGGAGAAGAAAAAAAGCCTAACTATTTGGGATTCCGCTTCTCAATCTCTGCAATTAATTTTCTTTATAAAATAAATGTACTGGTGATTTTGACACGAAACTAATTGTAACAAAATTGATCATGCTAAAATTGTCAACATCACAGACTCATCAGGAACATGAATAATATATATGAATCAATTTGAAATTAAATGAGAAGACTTGCCAGTAGAACGGTTACTCAAGGAAGACTTATTCTCACGAAGGCGTTTACTTATGCCCATATCAGAAAGCTTTGCACAAAAACATCTTTCCTTACTTATCAAAACGTTTTGAGGCTTCAAGTCCCGGTGGATTATTCCCAATTCATGCAAATGTACAAGCCCGGAGACCACATCCCTGTCGAATATGATAAAAAATACACTAATCCAATTGTAGAAGAATATCAAAAAGAAGAGGTGTTAATCAAATCCAAATAGGAATGACATTAGTACCTAATCTTGCTAGAGCATTCAAATTAAGCTTAAGAGCACATTTTATTATAAGGGGCATTAGTTGAACCATGCCTAGCTAAAGTAAAATTTTGTACCTGCCCGATCATGAAAACATATATATTAATCTTTGAAAAAAGACCTTAATTAATATAGAAAGCACATGTGATCAACTACCCATAGCTATCGACCTAATATATAGTGTATCTCTTAACCCTGAAATGTAAATGAGGAAAATTAATGCGATTTCTAAATATATGACAACTATAAATAAGAAGCAATTATGCATGTCACATCACTAATAAACTTATGTTCCATTCACTTGATAAGTTTTAGAGGCATGGAGCAAATAGTTTTACGTATATTAGTATATTTTCCCATAGTATGCAAGGATATGGAGCCAGAAATTTTTGTCAACGGAAGTTAAATTCTAACAAAAATAATAACTATCAAATAGCCGATGGGTAATTTATATATATGCTTTGTAATGTATGATAACTTTCTTATGTAAATTATTCATTATGATCCTTAATATGAAAATTAAGATAAATATTATTAAAGAAAAAACATAAAATTCTTTGGCAGTTATTTTGCCTAATTGGCTACTTGTGGTAAGCTTCAGTAATTTTGAGAAAAAGCAAAAAGATTGAGATTGAAGATTTGAAAGTGTTTGTTGGAGAATAAAAAAATAAAGAGAAGCAACGATTTGACGAAGTGGGTTGACTTAAGTGATAAGAGCACTCATTACCTAGGATCTTGGTTCTAGATTTGAGTTACACCAAGGGTAGGCGTGAAAACCTATTATCCCTAATTGAGTAAGGTGGGGATTAGATAGTAGTAGGTATTTTCTTTTAATTTGTAACAAGTAAAAGTCATTAGTTAAGCCCCACCTTAGGAGAAGTAACGATTTCCACTTTTTTTTTTCTTTTTGGGAAAGAAGATAGTTATAAAATGTTGTTCTATATATTTTTTTTTCCTTTTTAGCTCATATGAATTTGGGCCTCCTTTTTAGTTTGTTCTATTTACTTTAATTAAATTTAACAATTTATCACAAAGGAAAAAAAAATCAAGTTACGTTTTCGGAAAGGAAAAGAAAATCTAAAGCTTTGTGCAAGTTAATTGTATATTTATGGGCTCAAAATTTTATGAGGGGCTTATTATGCAGCTTACAATTTTTTTTTCAAGGTTTTGTATATCAACTTATATATAATATACTGCTGCACAGTGTTCATGCATGATAGCATGGTCTTATAAAAGGTGTTTAGCAAGAGAAGGAGAGGGAAGCTAGGGTTCCCAATCTAGTTATACGATATTCTGCTAATTATCTCCGGTTGCTTCTCCACTTTGTTTGGTTTTAATTCCAAATATATATTTATAAAAGGATAGTACTGGAATCATTCCTTATTTATCACTTTTTAAATACTACTTCACATAGTAGATTAGTTATCACAATTTAATGGGTAAATTAAGATTCACCAAGAATAAGTTAGATGACATTAACCAATTAAATAGTGATAAATCATCTACCATATCATATGGTATTAAAAAGATGGATACAAGGTGAGATTGAAAATATTCCAACAGGGATACCTAACTAGCTTTATTTTTTATAAAATGGAGACTTCATTTTACTAGACAGCATTGATTTAGCTAGCAAACCATGTGCATCTATTAAGTGATGATCAAAACTCCTTTACTAATTGTCCTCAATCACACCATCACAATTGAAATTAAAGAGATCTATTATCATTATATTGGTCCTCAAAATGTTTAGTCCAAAGACTCAAAATATTAGAAACAAATGAGCGCATGTTATTGTAAACTGAAGATTAATGTAATTTTTAGAACTAACCTCATCAATTTCAATAATACAAATGACGGATAGCCATTTGCTTTGCCAAGCTTAACATTTCCAACTACATTCTTGAGTGACTCCAAGCGGTCTTCTTTATACAAACTCACATCTCTCGTGGAATAGTAGTCGTCCTCGTCTACAAGCGCGTATTGAGAGGAATCAGCCGAACACATGTGGATCAAATCATCCAAATTACAAGTACATCGCTCCAAAGCAAGGTAAACGAAATCTTGATCCTGTTCTACCCCAAAATATCTCACTATATTTTGATGGTGATCCGAATTTTTGAGATTCTGAATTTCCTTTAAGGCCACGTCATGATGGGTTTGGAGAAGGCGTTTCACGGCAACCGCTCTACCTTCATAAGACCCCTCATAAATTATGGTCCCATTGCTGCCCATAGCAATAGTTTTATTTGATAATACTATTAGCTTTTCACCTATCTGCCGTTGATTTTTATGGTCAAGGTAATGTAGACCTGCTCTGATCGAATCCTCACCGTCAGATGAAACTTGTGAAGTAGTAGTGGTACTAATCAACATACTTTGTTCTTTTTCCTAATAATTAGGTACAAAAATTACTGGTAGATAAAATCTCAAAGACAGAATATAGATCACAGAGACTGAATAATGTACACGGAAGAAGTGTAACACTTACATAAACTTAATCTAAATTGTAAAGGTAATTTTATATTTAATCATGCACATAAAAAGTAAAGAGAACATGATTTTATGTAGTTCATTTTAAGGACTACCAATAATCGTTTCACGAAGAAAAAGAGTAATTATACTCTTAGCTAATTTTATCTGCCCGATAACTCTACAAGGCTTATAATTATTACATACACACTTAGTTTTCACTGACCTAAAGGTCCCAAAGTCTTTTTCACCAAGTTAAAAGAAAATTATTCCCTCCTACTGTGGCTTCTCATTCTCTTAGTTTGAGTGAATAGAAAGCCTATTAATTTATGGAGTTTTAGAGCATATTACTAATCCCAATGTACAATATGAATCCAAATAGCCTAGTCCCCAACATAAACTCCCCTATAATATTAATCCGACTTGCCTTACCTTCGTTAGATTAATTAGGATGAATCTTTAAAAACATGCAACAAGGAGCTTAATGGAAATAGAATTACCAGACAAATCAAAACATCTTTCAGGGGTCCTAAAGATTGCCTCAAAATCTCAGCTCTTTCTCGAATGATCTTTTCCCTCTGTGGCAATCAATACACATATATATATCAGATGTATATGTAAGTCAATATTTACCTAAATCAACCCAAAAAATAGTAATATTAAAAAAGTAAAACAAAATTATATGGCTAAGCATATAATTGAGAGAACAACATGTTGCTTGACAGCAGCCTCGGCATCTTCGATGATACTTTGAGATGTCTAAAAAAGAGATAGAGAGAATTAGAGAAGCAAATTATATACATGAAGATCAGGCGCTGGTATTGATGACATTAATAAAACATAGTGAACAAGCTAAGATATTAGGGTTTAAAAACCTTCTGGCCGTCGAGGGAGTCTACTAGAACAACGGCAAGGCCGACGCGAGTGGCCATGGAGCTACCGAACATGTCGTCAAGTAGTGATGGTTAACTAGAGGAGACAAGTATGTACTCTAGATGATAAGTACATAATTGGTAGTGAATTCAAATTAACCGATCGATGTAACTGATTAATCTTGTAGAATGATCACACAATATTATAAAATATTAGTGATAGTGACCTGACCACAATTTATATGAAAACTGTCTGGAAATATTTTCACGAATGGATGATATTGCTTACAAAGCACTGGACGAATGGAATACTAATAAGACGAGTGAACCTTTCCAAAAATATATTTGTTTAGTTTCAAGTATGATAAAAACAATAAGTCCCATATTCTAGAATTGAAAGGAGTACAGAAATACCCTTACTAATAATTAGTTTTGTTATTGCCAGGTCCGTTTTGCTAATTAGATAGAGATAAAAAATGGCTATGCATGATGATACTATTAGAAAAATGTTATTATGTCAATCATAATATGAATCAGATGGCAAAGAATAAAATAGAAAGAGTAACACACGTTCCCAGTTCTAGAGCTACATCGGCGTAAAAGGGCCAAAAGGTTTAGGGTTATGAACTTTTATATCAGCACAAAATAGTGATATTTGCATTGTTTACTTTAAATGTGCAAGAAAGTGTACGAAAATAATTACCCTTGTTACAATGGCACCTGATAACAAAGTTCCTTGTGATCAATTTAAATAGTATATTCATAAGGTCGGCAAAGAAAGATAAATTATAAATTTATGTACTCAAAGTCAGCATTGACAGCTTCTAGTAAATTTCGTTTGGGAATTAATCTTCCTTGTTGTATATGTGTATCATCTTGTCCTCTCATGCTTACATGTAGTGTTTATCTATGAATTTTTAGAAGTTTATTCGAGGGTAGCGTAAATGCATCATGTGATTAGCAAACTGGTCCTCTCAAGTCTTTTAGCTAGAGTTGACTCTAATAAGAAGATTCATTGGACACTTCAGAATCATACACACTATGATTCGATGATAGCGTAGTTTACAGAAGAGAAAATAATGAAATCTTGAGGAAAGTATAGAGATGAAAGTTTTGTATATATAGCGAGCTCAAGAAGCAGATTCTGGACCAAATTAAATGTATATATATATATATAGAGGTTGCTAATCCAATAGGTATTTTTTTTTAATCCATGAGTATGTATTTTTTTTTTGTATATTTAGCCGTTGGATCATCATTATATCATTAATGATCTTTCTCTCTCTTATTTTTTATAATAAAAAAATGTATATACTAAATTTTCACTGACTAAATTGAAATGACCATATATATATAAATATATATATTTATACCTCAAAAGAAAATTCTCCGTACAATATATATGTGTCCCGCACACGTATCAAAAGATTGTAGGCTACATATAAAAAAGATCCTATCTAATGAAGGTATCTAATGAAGGGAACAAAGCTAATAAGCTGTGTGAAATACGCGTCAATACGTCTATCCAATCTTAACACTTTATTTGGTTCACCTTTAATGGAGGGGTCAGTATGGACAGACGCATTGAAGCATATATTCATAGCCCTCCCATAGGCTGTACACTAGCATAGAGAATTATTTGTTCTATTGTCCCTCTTATGCTGATTGGCTTTGCAGCTTGGTCTGGCCTTAGACTTTGAAACGGTGGAGTAGGCAGAAGTTCGGTCATTACATCCGAAAGTCGGTCATCATAAGGGTTACTAGGAACTACAAGAGAGAATGGTTATTGACAACGTGATCACAAATGAAGTGATAGTCGATTCCAATGCGATTGGCTCGAGCGTGCATATAACCAGAATTGCAGCTAAATGTGTTGCACCTGTGTTGTCACATAGAAGTATTATTGGTGGCTTAGATAGCGGAAAATGAAGTATAGATGACACGGCTTCAATCTATTTTATTTCAGATGAAACATTAGCGAACCTCAGTATTCTATTTCAACACTATTGGAGCAAGAGACAACGTACCTATTGTTTGCTTGAACACCAGGAGATTATTTTTGGCCCGAGGAAGCAACAATGGCAGCATGCCCAATTAGCGTGGTTGTAGCATGTTAAAGGACAAATCAGGCGAGGACTGAAATGCGAGTGCACATACCCAGATCAATAAATTTGTAATAAGCTGAAGAATTGTTTTATAAATATCTTTCAAATGATTTTAGCTACAGTAGTGTTTTGTGCCATAAGATATACCACTACCGGTAGTCTCTACATTAAAAAGAACTTTATGTGAAACAAGCATAATGTTTGAGGTACCAACTTTTATACCAAATTTTAAATACAACATAACATAAGTGGCATATGATTTGTCACCATTTAAATATTTAATCTATTTGTAGTAAGTTTTAACACACTAATTAAATTGTGATAACTTATGTGCCACATGTGCTAGTACAAAAAATTTGGTCAAAACTTAGAATATATAGTGTTGTCCATGAAACAATGAAGCGTATTCCTATCACGAACAACTATCTCTCTATTCACAAATGCCTATATAAGTTTGAAATGAAGATTTTTTATTATTCGTATATATATATATAAACGTACGAGATTTATAGGAAGTTTACTTTACAATATGAGATTACATAAACATGCTCTTACATACTATACTATTTTAAGAAAGGGTATTGTGGTCTTTTGACCCAAATTTTATTTTAAAAAAAATAAAAAAAAAATAAAATGAATGAATCTGGACAGATTTGGGTCTAGATTCATTTGGACAAAAGTGTGAAGAAAGTTTAAAAATTGGGGTCAAAATGTAATTATTCAATGGTGTTTTTGAGAAGATTTTCAAAAAATTGGATGCAAGTGCAAATAAGCAAAACAGTGTCCAATTAACCAGAAGCTGACACGTGGTGCTACAGTTACGAAAATTGCCCATAAATTCCTGCATTTTCTCTTTCTTTTTCGATTTAGTCCTCGGAGCAAAAACCCAAAACTCGAAATCTGGCGAAGCTCCGTTGAGCTACCTCCGGCCTCCGTTGTCTTACGCCACCGATCGGCGTCGATGACCACTTGTTGGACAAAGCTTCTGCCGCCAGAACCAGCCTCGTCGGAGCTGCTGATCGCGAGAAAAACGTAGAAAATGTCGCGGCTTGTTTTGCTCACCGAAGCCGATTCTGGCCACCGATCGCCGCAAAACTGGTCGCCGTAGATTTGTCTCCTCACGGGTAATCTGGTGCTAGATACCTCGTGTCTCAATTTTGTTTCATTTGATTTTACTTTTGTTGGATAGTTTTATGCCTAAATAATTACGGAATTGACTTTTTGATCGGACCGTTAGATTTAAAACCAATATCATTTTTGGAATCTACGTTAAAAATGAAGAAAAATGAAATATATATTGACTATGTTCTGAAACGGGCCCGAAAAATGAAATCGGACGGCTTAGATTTGTCTAACATAAGGTTTTTAGATGCTCTGAATTCAGTGGTGATGTCCGTTTCATGATTTAGAGCTCTGTTTGAAAGTCAAGTTTTCAAACCAAGGAACTAAAGATTCAAAAACGACATCCATTCTTCCAAACAACACTCAAACAACACCAAACTTTCTCCATAGCTTTGTAACCTTAGTTGGATGCTCGATTGAGGGAGGGATTCGATTACTTGATTATAAAATTAATTTAATTTATGAATTTTACATATTTTCAATAAATATAGAATTTCGTGAAATAATCTATAATAATTATTATTTTTATATCCATTTTAACCTAATTTGAGATATAAACTGCCTAGGAGACACGTCACATTGGTTGGCATATCATATATACTGCTTTGGATTGTTTTCTGCAGGAAATTGAATTTTCGGGTTTTGATAGAAAATAATTGTTGTAATGCCGAAATTTTTAGAAAATCTAAAATGGTATGAGAACTCGGTTTTGAGGACTGGAAGTGATTTGATTAAAGAATACTACATAGTTATTTTGAGATTTTGTGGAAATGGTATATATCTTTATTCTGTCATTTATAAAACATTAGCATATGTTCACACATTTACGATGCCCAGACTTAGGATGCCCCACATCGGGTGATCGGACTTACGATACCTTACATCGGGTGAACGGACTTATGGCGCCTCTTTAAGTTGTTCGGACTTACGAGTGATCCACTAGGACACTTCGAACATTATGATTGCATACATAGTTATATACTGGCTTGAATATGTATGTACTAGTTTTGATAGATGTTTTACAATGGTTTGGAATGTTTGAACCGTTGGACTATGATTTCCACTTGAGTTTTATGAACTGTTTAGAATGGAATACTAACCATGCAGGACCTTCAACATAAGTATAATTCTTATTTTTATAAAAATTTGAAATTCGATTCTCTAATAGGCATTAGCTCACTCCTTCTTCCCCTCAGGTGGAACTCAGTATGATTTGGACCAGATGAACTAGATCGAGGCATTTGCAGAATAATTAGTTTATTTATATTTTGATAAATTCCTACAAGACTTGTGAAATATTTAAATTTGAGTAGGAATTTGGATTTCATTAAACTTTATAAACTAGAATATGAGATCTGAACTTGAATTGTATTACTTATGTCTGTATTTGAGTGTGAGATGATTTGTGATGTATGACTATTAAATAATTGTTTTAATTATAGTCTATGTTCAATGAGTGACGCATAACTGTGGGATTTTATTTTCAATTAAGTATTTTGTTGTGGCCAATTTTGAAAGGTTAGAGACCCCGGGATAAAATTTTGAATTAATTGAGTCATTTTTTTATGAAATACCCATTCTGCCACTGACCCTGACCTCGAGTCGTGACAAAAAATTTGGTATCAGAGCACAATTTTATTTAAAATACTCAGAGTATGTCACTTGTTGAACTAGACTGGACATTTCTTTTACATAAGTCGTGCAATATCGCCATCTTACTAATACGTTGGACAAATTGAAATACAAATCAAGAAAATGCCTCTAAGAAGAAGAGTACCTTAACCTGAGGGAGAACAAGATGCTCCTCCATGACATGACTCTCTTACTTTTAATATTGTTGATGCTCTTCAGCAAGCTATGCAGAGGATACCTAGTCTTATGACAAGGCCGACTGTTGAAAATGACCGATCTAAAAACTTCAGGGATTTTACTAAGCTGAACCCACCGAACTTTTATGACGAACATAATCCCACATCTATACTGAGATGGCTTAGGAAAGTTCAGAAAAAATTTGATACTTTGGTAGTACTAGCAGAGTTTAGAGTGGACTTTGCAATGTACTTGCATTAGGATGCTGCTAATCATTAGTAGAACACTATTAAATTGACTCATGACACTATCACTATGACTTGGGAATAGTTTGATAAACTGTTCAGAGGATAATATGACAATGACGACCATGTTAATAAGATGCTAAAATAGTATAATATCTTGCACCTAGTTAGTATGACTGTAGATGAATACTATGCGAAGTTGCTGGAACTCTCCCAGTATGCTCATGCACCAAGAAACCATTCGAGACTTCAAGTAGTTCATTTCAGAACCAACTTAAGGCCAGAGATTCACGCTAGACTTGAGCCATTTCCAATTACTATCCTTATTGAGGCTTATGGTATAGCTCAGAGAATTAAAGCTATGCTGATTAGTGATAGAGAAACTATTGGTGGATATAAGAGAAAAGGTACTGAACAAAAAATGAAAAAGGGTTGATGGCAAGGACATGGTTCACAGTGCAGTGGACGTAGTGGTAGTTTTGTTTCAATAGGAAGTAGATATTTTACTCCGTATTTCTGCCACTACTATGGTCAACAGGGTCATTTCAGAAGAAATTGCCCCCAGCTTTTGCAGACTCTTTCACCGACCACCAGAGGACCACAAAGGAGTCAAGCAACTTTGATACCCATCCCTAGTCAGCAAAATAGGTCTGCTCATTTCCAGATTTCAGCTCCGACCTTTAACTCTCCTGTTCAGCACCAGTATTGTCCTTAGGGTTCTACCTTAACCACAGGATGCTAAACCTTTCTAGCATCTGGAACATAAAGAGGTTATAGACAGTCCTATAGTAGTACCCCTGGATCTAGCAGTAGTCATCCGGGCAGAGGCAGAGGTTACAAAGGAAAATAGAAAGCTCAAACCTATGCAATCACCGAGACAGAGGGATCTAATCAGCCTGAACCTAGAGTGATTGATGGTATGATCTTACTTTATCACTGTTGGGCTCATATGTTATTTGATATCGGTGCATCACATTCCTTTATATCTATGTTGTTTGCTAACATGTTGGGTTTAAAAACTGAAACTTTTGATCCTGCTTTGAATCTTGATACTCGTTTGGGAAATGTCTATGGTGTGTCTACTATATGCAACTCTCGTTCTATCGTCATTGATGGATGTGAGTTATTAGTTAATTTGGTTATGATACCTATGGATCAATTTGATGTGATTCTTAGTATGGATTGATTATCCAAATATAGAGCTATGGTGGATTGTCATAGAAGAAAAGTGACTCTTCATACTGAAGATAGGTATTCAGATGTGTATCAAGTTGGTTTGGATCCAACAAGACCCAGTCCTCTTTTGAGAGCATGTACTGGCGGGAGAAAGAAATTGAAATATTATGAAAGCCTGTTTATCACTAATAGAGAGATAGGAACTACAGATAAATATCCGTGGATATCAATGGTTAGTAAATTTCTTGATGTCTTTCCAGAGGATTTACCTGGATTACCACCTGACAGAGAGATTGAATTCTATATCGACTTAGTTTCTGGAGCTCAACCAGTTTCTATTCATGCTTATCGAATGGCCCCTGCAGAGATGATTGAATTAAGGGAACAACTAAATGACTTATTATCAAAAGGATTCATCAGGAGTAGTACCTCACCTTAGGGTGCTCCTGTTCTCTTTGCCAAGAAAACTGATGGTATACTCATACTTTGTATAGATTACAGAAAGCTAAACCAGCTTATGATAAAGAATAAATATCCTTTGCCAAGGATTGACGAGTTGTTTGACCAACTCAGTGGATCTAAATTCTTGTCAAAAATAGACTTGAGAACTAGATACCACCAACTAAAGATTCGTGAAGAAGACATATTGAAAACTACATTCAAGACTCGATATGGTCATTTTGAGTTTTTGGTTATACCTTTCGGATTGACGAATACACCTGTAGCATTCATGGACTTTATGAACAGAATCTTCAGGCCTTATTTGGACAGATTTATGGTTATATTTATTGATGACATTTTGATCTATTCTAAAGCTCGTGAAGAACATGTTGAACATTTAAGGATTGTGCTTCAGACTTTGAGAGATCATCAGTTATATGCCCAAAGATTAAAATGTGAATTCTAGACAACAGAAGTTAAATTCTTGGGCCATGTGATTTCTCAAAATGGTATCTCAGTTGACCCGTCTAAGATAGTGTTTATTCTAGGATATGGAAGACCGAGAAATGTTACTGAGGTGCAGAGTTTTCTTGGTTTAGCTAATTATTATTGTCGTTTTGTGGAAAAGTTCTCGAGTATTGCATTGCCTTTAACCGAGTTAACGAGAAAAGATGTCAAATTTGCTTGGAATGACAAGTGTGAGACATCATTCATGAAATTGAAGGAAAAACTGACAACTACACCTATTTTAATTGTCCCTGACAGTAGTGAACCATATGTGATGTATACAGATGCTTCTAGTCTGGGATTGGGATATGTTTTAATGCAAAATAGCCGAGTTGTAGCTTATGGTTCTCGTCAGTTAAAACCTCATGAAAAGAACTATCCTTCTCATGATCTAGAATTGGCAGCTATAATATTTGCTCTCAAGATCTGGAGATGTTACTTGTATGGTGTTAAGTTTGATATTTACTTTGATCACAAAAGTTTAAAATATCTCTTCAGTCAATAAGATTTGAATTTGAGACAAATGAGATGGATTGAATATATGGAATATTATGATTCCAATCTTTAGTATTACCCTAGAAAGGCAAATATGGTAGCACATGCTTTGAGCCGTAAATCTCATGGTAAACTAACTTCTTTGGTACTTGAAGAGTAGAAAAATTCAGTCACTATTGGTGATTATAATTTGGAGTAATCTAAGAGAAACAATGTTGCTTGTGTTAGTAATGTAATGGCTACTCTTTCACTTCTTCAGGTACCTCATGTTTCAATTTTGCTCTGATTTTAATTTCGTTGGACAGTTTTATGCCTAAATAATTATGGAATTGACTTTTTGATCGGATCATTAGATTTTAAAACCAATATCATTTTTGGAATTTACGTTGAAAATGATGAAAAATGAGATATATATTGACTATGTTCTGAAATGGGTCCAAAAAACGAAATCAGATAGCTCAGATTTGTCTCGATTTGCGTTAGGGCCCGCATCAAAATTGAGCATATCATATGTCTAACATAAAGTTTTTGGATGCTCTGAATTCAGTGGTGATGTCTGTTTCATGATTTGGAGCTCTGTTTGAAAGTCAAGTTTTCAAACCAAGGAATTAAAGTTTCAAAAACGACATTCGCTCTTCCAAACGACACCCAATTGATGCCAAACTTTCTCTATAGTCTTGTAGTGCTGGTTGGACGCTCAATTGAGATAGGGATTCGATTATTTGATTCTAAAATTAATTTAATTTATAAATTTACATATTTTTAATAAATATAGAATTTCGTGAAATAATCTAGAAAAATTGTGTTTATGTCCATTTTGACCTGATTTGAGATATAAACTGCCTAGGAGACACGTCACATTGGTTGGCGTGTCATATATACTGTTTTGGATTGTTTTTTGTAGGAAATTGGATTTTTGGGTTTTGATAGAAAATAGTTGTTGTCATGCCGAAATTTTTAGAAAATCCAAAATGGTTTGAGAACTCAGTTTTGAGAACTAGAATTGACTTGATTAAAGAATACTGCATGGTTATTTTGAGATTTTATGGAAATGGTGCATATCTTTATTCTGTCATTTATAAAACATTTGCATACGTTCATACATTTACGATGACCTATATCAGGTGATTGGACTTACGATGCCTCACATCGGGTGATCGGACTTACGACGCCTCTTTAGATGGCTTAGACTTATGAGTGATCCACTAGGACACTTCGAACATCATGATTGCATATATGGTTATATGTTGGCTTGAATAGGTATGTACTGGTTATGATGGATATTTTACAATGGTTTGGAATATTTGAACCGTTGGACTATGATTTTCACTTGAGTTTTGTGAACTGTTTAGAATGGAATATTAACCATGCAGGACCTTCAACATAAGTATAATTCTTATTTATATAAAAACTTGTAATTTGATTCTCTGCTCGGTATTGGTTCACTCCCTTCTTTTCCTCAGGTGGAACTCAGTGTGATTTGGACCAGATGACTAGATCGAGGCATTTGCAGAATAACTAGTTTGTTTATATTTTGGTAAATTTTTACGAGACTTGTGAAATATTTAAATTTGAGTAGGAATTTAGATTTTATTAAACTTTATAAACTAGAATATGAGATCTGAACTTGGATTGTATTACTTATGTCTGTATTTGAGTGTGAGATAATTTGTGATGTACGACTATTAAATAATTATTTTAATCACGATCTATGTTCAATAAGTGATGTTTAACTGTGGGATTTTATTTTCAATTAAGTATTTTATTGAGGCCAGTTTTGAAAGGTTAAAAAACTCAGGGCAAAATTTTGAATTAATTGAGTCCTTTTTTTTTTTGAAATACTTATTTTGCCACTGACTCCGGCCTCGGGTTACGACAATACTCGAATTGAAATATTATATTCAACGTCCTTCTCACTAGGCCCTCAAAAAATTTCAAAACCATTGAATCCAAGTCTAATACCAATTCCACAGCTACCAACTTTTTTTTTCAAATGCTTTAATGATTTAGTTTCTGACAGATTCAAAAAGTTAACTGGTGATAAAGGAAAAGTTAGTTTCTCATGGAAACATTTCCCTCACAAAGGTCAACCTGATTCTCAAATTAGTCAAGCCTTGTAGTCTCAAATCCATCGTGAATAACCATGAATGCCAACTACTTGCAACATTTTAAGTGACAAAATAAGTGACAACAAGGCCAAATTACTCGAAGAGTTCAGTGTTCAGCCCCAAAAAAAAAATGACCTAACTGATCAGCATTACGCTTCCAGATCTATCCTTGATCTTGTCACATTGAACTCCAACTTTTTAAAAACTATAACACACAGGACAACCATCGAAATATTCCTTGAAGTCTCTCTCTTCACAGTGTGTCGATACGAGTTTGTAAACTTCCATCAAGAGATTTGGGAATAGACTTAAAAAACATCCATCTAAATAATCATGGCGCGTTACTCCTGTGAGCTCCTGAAATAGTAAAGAACGTTCAGAAATTAGTGCATATGTCAACCCTTTCAGTTAATCTTCGGCACATGCACTATCCCTTAAAAAAAATTCTAACTGAGAAGAAGAAATTTATTACCCACTTCAAAATATGTATATATATATATATATTTCCCTTAGAACATTACCTTAATAGGTTGTAGTTTGTCGTCAGTCCACACGTTTCCTATAAATCGCAATAAGTCTAAAACACTGGCAGAATCATATGTGGTGTCCCTGGACATGTGCTTGACCATGTTAAGAGGCATAGAGGTAACCATCTTTTCTTTTTCTTAGTGGTAACTATGTTTTTCTCATATTCTGGACCTATATCCAAGAGTGTTAATGCTCCCAGCGCTTTCAAAAGTTTAGGATGCCTAATGCTAGGACACTTGTGTCATAGAGAAACGAAAGCCTCACTATTGAATTCCACAGCAATGGATGGTGCATTATCTCAACTGCTTTTGGCCTGAAATTTAAAGAAGTAACACGAAAAATAAAATTAAAAAAATATTTCTATCCACAAAATCATAGTTAAACTGTCGTAGTTCAAACTAAAGAGAAAAGATCGAATATAAAAATGAACTAATTAGTTGTCACATGTCGATTGGGGCTGCATTGCTATCATTTCTAGTGGAATTTATAAATCATCCTACATTAATGTGTATGTGCTTCTCTGCATCCCTTTCAAGTAAAATATGACAAAAAGATCATTTTCAATTTAAACATTAATTTTGGTGTAAAGGAAAGTTCATAAAAGGGAAGAAATAAGATGACGGCCTTCAGCTAAGTCCTCCAACAAAGTCACCAAATGGATGCTTAACACCAATGAGGCAGAAAAAGAAGAGGCAACCAAATCTAAATGTACCTGCCTCAGACGTATCTATGGTGATAAGCAGTTAGTGTTAGATAATTAAAAAGAGAAAATAATCGATTTACAAGTTAAGTAGCTCAAGTATAGGACCATATGTCATATGTGTTAATGTAATGTTTATGTGTATACATGATACATTGAGATACAACACTAACAGGGAAAACGAAATGAAATAAGTTCTTTCCTGTAGAATGATGACTCAAGGTGGTGGTATTCTGATCAGAACAAATAAACGTCTACTCTTCAGTATCAACACGTTTTGAGGCTTTAAGTGTAAAACCCCTTAAATTTTGGAAGGTTATTTTGGTCTTTTGATAAAAAAATAATAATTAAAAAAATATATTTAAAATTCAAATTTTGGGTTAATTTGAAAGAACTTTTGAAAGAGGGACTAATTTGCAAAATTAAAGGACTATTTTGAAATAAAAATTTAAAACTAAGGACTAATGTGAAATTTTAAAAAAAAATCATTGTCCAATTAAGAGCAGACATATGGCCTACTCATCTCCCCTCAGCTCACTCTCTCTCTCTCTTGCGATATTTTGGCCAAAATGCCGATTTTAAGGTGAGCCTCCGATGAGATAATTCTCGGCGTCGTTGAGTGCCGCCACCACCTGCAGTCAATAGCTGGAGGCCGGACGATCCTCGCACCGCCATCCCTGCCACCTGACGACGTCCCGTTCGCCGCCAGTGACGTATAGAAGCCGTGAGCTATTTTCCGATGCCGGCACCGATTCCGGTGACATTTCGCCACGAAAATGGTCGTGTTTGATTCGTCTCGTCACGATTTTTAACATGATATACATATCTTGACTCAATATTGTCCGGATTGAATTTTGCCATTTTTGTCAATTTTGAGCTATTTTAGTTTTATATTTAAATTTTATAATCCAACCGTTAGATCGTAAAATAAACTTATTATTTGTGATGTACTCATGAAAACAAAAATTTTGATATATATATTGTCTATATTTGGTAAAGGCAAGGAAATCTAAATATAACGGCTTAGATCGTCTCGTTTTATGTATCGTGTGCTCGGGTTTGGCCTGAGCTTGAATCAGTCAAACTATATATCTAATCTAGTATTTTTAGGTGCTCTAAATTCAGTGGTGAAGTCCGTTTCACGATCTGAAGCTTCAATTAACAATCGAGTTTTCAATCTTATCAGTCAAAATTTCGTAAACGACACCCGATCTTCCAAATAAGGCCAAACTTTCTCCATAGCTCTATAGCACTATTTAGATACTCAATTGAGGTAGGGATTCAATTACCAGATTTTACACATGTTTTAATTTGAAAATTTTCATTATAACTATTTTGTAAAAAATCAGGAATAAATGATATTCTAATAAATTACTGAAAATTATTGGATTATGTTGAGGTTAGACTGTATGAATTTTATACATATTTTTATATTATGATTATAGGATAAAATAATGGTGTGCTGCCCATATATAGTAAATCCCAGAATAATGCCAAGTTGAATTTTAAAACATTGTTTGGTTATTTATTGTATGGTTATTATGCATATTTTATTACATATTGTATATACCATAGGAACACACATGAGATACATCTTAGGCATCGCATTATTGTAGTAGACGGACTAGTACACCCACCTTCGGTGAGAGCCCATAAACCCGCGCAGAATTTTTCTGATTATCTCTATTCGGTAGGTGTAGGCATTCAATTGCCTCTCCGGTTCAGTAGACTTAGACACATGGGTGTTCCTCTGGTTTTCTGGGATAGATATCAGGTAGAGAGTACTTAGTACACGTAGTACGAATTACTCTAGTTCATGATGTGAGGGTGTGAGCTCATGGGATGAGTTAATTTATGATATGTACAATCTTGCAATTTTTGACTTTGGTTTTGAATATGTGATTATTCTGGATACCACTTGTTTATAAATTTGGTTTATAAATAGATTTTGGAAAATGCATTAATCATGCAGGTTTGATAAAATTGCATCAACTCAAACAGGTGATTGAGTTTTTACTGAGCATTCTTGTGGTCACCCCCTACTTCCTTCTATTTCAAATATTGACCTATTTTGTGGTAATTAATCTGAGGGCTTGGTAAGCATGTTTGGCATATGCTTGCAGTTTCAAATCCTCTTCATTAGTTAGTTTATACTCAGTATCAATTTCTCTTTTTTAAATTAAATTTATTTAGCTAATAGTAATATATTTACTGAGTAGATATACGAAGATAATTTTTGTTATTAAATGAAGTACTTAGAAAATAAAATGA
The DNA here is from genome assembly GCA_002914805.1 of Parasponia andersonii. Lineage (NCBI taxonomy): Eukaryota > Viridiplantae > Streptophyta > Magnoliopsida > Rosales > Cannabaceae > Trema > Trema andersonii. Next base: position 178,436 of record JXTB01000446.1, read on the forward strand.
TTTTATGTAAATTATTTGAACATTGGGCTTAGGGTTTTAATTTGAACTGTTTTATTAAACTTCATGAATTAATTAAATTTTTTTAAAACTAATTAATTAAGATTTTCTCTTATCTTAAAATAAAAAATTTTCTTAGAACTTTAAAACTGGTAAATAATATTATAATTTTTTTAAAATTTATCCAATCTCGTAATTTACTTACTTTGGAGGACTAAATCTAAATTTCAAGTACTTAAATTTTTCTGAAATTTTAGAAACTACTATTCATCACTATTTTCACTTAAAATTACTAAAAATCATAACCTTAGATTTTCGGTCGTGACATTAAGTCCCTATAACTTTTCCACTGCTCATGTATTTCGACAAGCTTGGAAACCCTATCCCTGTGGACAAATATAGTTCATATTACAAATAGAATTGACCAATAAAGAATATTTATTCGCAATGAACTATTGTATGGCAAAGTTTAAATTCAAAAGCCATAAAATGATATTAAAGGGAAATGATTAGCAATTATAGTTAACAATTACTTACCTAATTAAATGCAGTAAACAGATGTTGGACGACCGTTTTCAAAAAGTTTAACATCTCCAAAAAGTTTCTTCACTGATTCCAAATGGTCCTTATTGCCACTAACTGTCTCACTTGTTGAGATTATACATTTGGAAAATAAAAAATTAAGGTTTGCTTGGATATTTTTATAAAAATATTTAAGAATTTCTGAAGTAAGAAAATTCTTATTCTGCCACTAGTTCAAGATTTGGATCGTGACAAATATTTGTATATGTATCCCCACATGAAAACCAATATATCGTACTATATAGGTAAAGTTACCATTTTTCCCTCTAATTATATCTTTCAATTTCTTGATATAAAACAATATTTAATGGATGATCAGACTTACAAAAAATCTTCAATTAATAAAATAACTTATTTTGTTAATTATTTAGCTAAGGTTTAGATCATTCAAGCTCATGTAGTTTCTCAATGCAGTATTTACTTTTCTATATAATAAGGTTATAGATTCCAAATCTATAAACATATATTCCTAGTGCCCATAATAATGCATTACCAAAATGTCAAAGTCTAAATCGTCAATTACTTTATCTGTACCTTATAACATCTCAAATATTATAACTTATGAATACAAGTTCAACTTATGAATACAAGTTCATGACATATTTCATATAAAAGACATGCGCTAATTATCAACTTTATGAGAAATATTTTTGTCAAAGACACTTATTACAAGAGTATATTTCATATGATCCTTATTCAATATACTTTTACATATACCAAGACTTTTCAGATATGGTCAAACCAGTTTAGCTCAAGACACATTATAAATATTAAAATCTTGTAACACGATCCAAAAGAAATGTTTAACTTTTCTCATTAGTTGTAAACACTCTTATTTAATTTAATTAGAGAAAAATATTCTAACTATAATAAATAACTTTCTTAAATTATTTCTCTAATAACTAAATCATAGAACTTTTTGACATTTATTATTATATAATAATTAAAAGATTATCACAAATTTTATGCATAGAATATAAGTTTATTAAATAAATAAAGTATTAAATGACAAATCCTATAGCCGTGGTTGTCCTGGAATTTTAAATTACAAAATTTGGAAATGAATTGATAATCTTGATCTTCAAATCTTTTAATTTCGTAATCTCTACAATCTTCGTATTATTATCTGTAAAATTTATTAGTGATAAATACAAATATTCAATACAAACAAATTTAGAAAAATAATATTTTCTGTTTAAAAAATATATCCTTATTTAAAAATTAAATCTAGATTAATTCAAAAGTTAAAAACAATATATTTCATAAAAGATATTAATTTTAATTAAAACTCTAAATATTCTTTGAATTTTAAATATTTAAAAGATTTACTATAAATAAGATATTTAGCAAAATCTCTTAATTATCACTAAGGAAATATATAGTTACAAAAATTTTGAAACAACCAAATTCTATTAAAATTCAAATAACAATTACATAATTCAAATAGAAAACAAAG
>JXTB01000446.1:180558-272501 GCA_002914805.1 Parasponia andersonii
ATAGCTTGTAATTTTCTTTCATTTTTCCATTAACAGATTGATTGTGAATACATTGTTGTGTTGAGACTTTGTTATCGAGAAAACTTCATTTGACATGTTGTACCTTTTGAGAAATGATATTCACAAATTACCAAGAACCTCACAAATTTTTTTGCGATAATTTTCTACAACATATTTTAAATGTCATAAAAGATATTAATGGCAATATCATATGTCGTAAAATTTTTTGCAGCAAAAATAAAATTGATGTACAACAAATATAAAATTGATGTTTTTATTTGCCGCCATTGTTCTGCAGCTTGCAAAAAAGTGTGCCGCAAAATAATTACCATATTGGCTATTGTGATACTTAAAAAATGCCACAAAATTTTGTGTGAAAATTTTTGCAATATTTTTTCATTAATTTTAGGTATTTTCATTTTGCCACTAAAATGTAATTTCGTTGTGTTTTTTTTTTTTTTTTTTTTGCTATATACACGTAAATCTGTTGGATAGACTATCCTAGACTCTAAAGTCATATTTGGTACATTATGGACTCTTATTTATATTAATTAAATATAATATTATATTTAATTATATTTTTTATTATATTATTTAATACAATATCAAAATTTAAAAGAATAAAAAGGGCATTGTCTAACATACAATAAATATCTATATTACATAATATCACAAAATTTTAACTTTAATTTAATATTACACTATTCACTCTCCTCGCTTTTCTTAATTTCCCTATCACCACTTTCTCTCACATTACTTTATCTCTTCCAAAAGTAATATTAGTCAAAATAAATTTTGAAAATTTGTTTTTTCTAAATTTATATCTAAAAGTAGTTTTTTGTAAATAAATTTTTAAAAAATTATAATTTTACAATTGGTATTTTCCTAAAAATCTTTTGAAAATAATATTTTTCTAAGTAAATTTTAAAAATAACATTTTTCAAAATTAACTTTTTAATACGTCTTAATACAAATGCAAAATCAAACGAAATATTATAATAACACAACACAACACAACACAATATACGACTCACCAAACATGACCTAAAAAATAATTCCAATGAAGCATGGTAGCAATAAGAGATCTGATATGCTTAATCAATCATAAGTATTATCTGATATCAATAGAACCAAGTTGTCTTCTCTCATCTATGTATATATTTCCTTGAACAGATGACACTGTAAGCATTCTCATTTTTGTTACCGATCAAGCATGTCAGGCAAACGTTTTTGGCCGTAAAGGTATAAACCTGTAGGAACTAACGTTTTTTTTTCCCGATGTTTTTATGTACTAATGACTATCTAAATATATGTTTTCATGTACAAATGATTAATTCTTAGATCTTTCGTGTTTCATTTGAAAAATCCAACATGGTTCATTAAAGAAGCATCTGCCAGCTGTTTTGCCAAATCCTATGACAAAATAGAAAAAAAAAAAAAAAAAAAAAAACCAAACTTATAAAAAAAACCAAATCCTAAGGTATGTGCCACATTTACTAGTAAATATAATAAACAGCCATCATCTCTGGGTTTATGATAAGTTGTTTGATAATAAACACACCTAGCAAAGGGCAGCTGTTTTTCAGTCCCATTTTGTCTCAAGCAAGAGTATTGGTTGCAGGAATCTCCATGAGCAGCAATGAACATGGGAACAAAAAAAATTGTAAAGACAATAAAAGAAATAATATAAGTGCCGACCAAGAAAATCCCCAAATTTGCCTGCCGTATTTGGAGTTGATTTGCATCAGCGGAATTTTTCTTTCTTCTTTCTCTTTTTGTTTTTTCTTCCTTTTATGTTTTTTCATTTCTTTTAGTATTTTTTTTTTATTTTTGTTTTTCTAATGTTCTTGTTTTCTTTTGGTTTTTTCGTTTTCTAGTTTTTTTCTTCATTTTTGTCTTTTTTGGTTTTTTTTTTCACTTTTTTAATTTTTTCCTTTATTGCTTCTTTTTTTTTTTTAAAAAAAACTTTTTTCCTTTTTGCTTTTTTTTGCTTAATCCAACTATACTAATCTCTGATTTCACATAGAGCCACAATGCTAAACACTGCCTTTGAAGTATCCCTCGAACGATTCCTCCTCTTCACAATGTTTGAGCACAAGTTTGTAAACTTCCATCAAGAGCTTCGGGAATCGACTCGTAAAATAGCCATCTAAATCGTTACTCTGAGACACTCCCATCATAAGGCTCTGAAATACTCGAAAAAAAAATGGATATAATCAATTGCGATTATTCGGAGATATATCATATCGAGAAGAAATTTACTTCTCGATATTTACTACTCACCCAACGAAAATAAAAATAAAAAAATAAAAACTTGATCTTACTAAGTATATTACCTTGACATTTTCCGGCAATGGTATATAGTGAGTCCACATGTTTCGTATAAATCGCAACAACTCCGAGACTTTTCTATAGTTATAACCAGACTTAGTGTCGTTTTGCATGTAGTTGATTATGCCTTCAGGCATTGTTAGGTCCCATCTGATAACAGGCTTTCCCTCGCAATTTGCACCAATGACTTTGAGATCAATTATTGCCTCAAGCTCATTCAAAAGATGAGGGTAGTTTCCCATTAGGTCACTTGTGTCACACAGAAAAGAAAGCCTCTTCTTTGATTTCCAGAGCAGTGGAAAGTGCAACACCTCAAATGCATTTGGCCTGCATACATATATAGCTCAAAGTTCAAATTAATTGAATATGTGTTAGGTAATAATTTATGGATTGACGAGGGAAATAAGTTTAGTCTCTAATTACCTCAGTTCAAGATTTGGGCTTAGTAAAAGAGAAATAGCATGATGGGCTTCAGGGAAATCCTCCACCAAAGACAGGTTCTGTACTACTTTGTTTTGACCATCACCATCAAATATTGGATGCTCACCACCAGTGATGCAGAAAAAGAGAAGGCAACCTAAACTATACATATCCTCATCTGCACTTTTTTGGGGGCCGTCATTGTCACAACCTTAAATCAATTAATTCCAAAAATCAGATTGACCAAACGTGAAAAATAATAAGCTTATGTTAAGCTTATTTAAAACGAAAAATATCATAAAATGACATTGTGTTACAAAAAAAGAAAAAAAAAAAAGATAATAAAATACGATATTATGATCATTTTATAACATTTTTACCACTTCTTGTAACAAATTCGTTGTACCATGCAGTAATTATTAGCTCGATTGGCAAGTGTGTGTATATATATACATATAAATAAGACCCGGATGTAGTCTCCTTGACGAGATCAATCTTGTTCATAATTTTGCCAACACAAATCACATTTGTGCAATACCATGTCGGCCAAAACATGAAACGAAACCGGTCCCGTCAAGAAGACCAGATCCATGGCTATATAAATGCTATATAGTGTAAGATTACAGCAGGAAAATGAAATGAAGTGCTTACAAAGCGGAGCCAAGGAAGAAGTCAACATCTCAGGAAGGCGCTTGTTTGGGCTCATATCAGAGAGCTTTGCATATAAATGTCTCACTCCCTTAATTATGAAAACGTTTTGAGGCTTTAAGTCCCCGTGAGTTATTCCCAATGCATGTAACTCAGCCAGCTGGAAAAGGATATCCCTGTGGATAAATGTATATATAGATCATAACTTAAATGTCACACATTTTTAGTTCAAAGACTATAATAAGTGTAACTATATATATAGATATAGATATAGTACGGTATTAAAGGAAATGAATTTTATTGATCAACTAGAACTTACTTCATAAACTTGACTGAGACACATGTTGGGCGACCTTGTTTGGTAAGTTCAATATCTCCCAAAACTCTTTTCAGTATTACCAAATGATCCAAATGGCTCTTATTGACATTTACGGACACACTTTGAGATTCAGAACATAATTTGACAACATCTTCCAAATTGCAACCTTGGACGGGGTCATGGTCATACCAGTTCATTACTGGTGGGAGATAAGGATCATTGATGCTTTCCTTGTAATTACCCTGGTATAATAGAAATAGTCAAATCAAATATAATGAACTATATCTTAGAAAATTATATGATATTTAATTAATAGAAACTAAGATATAGTAAAAAAGATGAGACTCATCAAATATAATTGTGTATAAGACTCGAATCTTGATATCCGAAAACATTTTGATATGGGTGGATCCCACAATTGAACCTCATATGTTTGTGAATATATATATATATATATATATATATATATATGTGTGTGTGTGCGCGCGCGCGCTAAAATCATGATATTTTATTTTTTAAAGTTATAACTTGAATTATGTGGTGGCTTTTAGCCCTAAGTGGTAGAAAATACGCATACGATTATAATTAGATATTATATGTATGTTTGTGCATGCATGTGTTTCACATAATTACTGTCCAGGAGGAATAACGCAAGTTGTACAGGAGCTACTTTGAGAATCACATATTACATCTTCCAAATTGCAGAGAGGTTTGACGCATGATGATGAAACAGAAACCTTCTTGATGCTTCCTTGACTTTCATCCACCTGCTATATTTATGTTTGTATATATATATATATGTGTGTATATATAAGATTAATATTAGAATGATACATTGCTCGAGTTATTTTTTAACATCAAAATATATATATATATGAAAAGAGAGTTTGACGTTTTTCTTACACGTTTCGAACGGAACAATTTCCAAAACTCAAAACCAGGGGGTTTAGCGATTTTCTCTATCAGGGAAGTCTAAACAATCAACACGAAATTTTAATTAGTAGACTAGATACATCTGATCAAGAGAAATTAGACAAATTAATTAATTAAACAATATATATGCACAATTAATCTGTTGGTTGGTGGTACTGACGTCTGCTTCAGCTAATGTAATAACGGTCTTATGACTAGATTCCTAAACTAAAACAAAAAGAAAAAAAATAATACAAGCAAGTTCAAGAACAAAATCATATATATATAGTTCTGTGAATATGGGCTATCAGGCGCATTAGACTTAGTATAAATTCTGTGAATCTTGTCCAGAAGGTAAATAGACAGTTCAAGTCTGAAGATGACTATTCTACAATTCAACTGGAATTGGTCCATACAAATGTATGCGGTCCAATCAAAAACCGAGAAACCACAAGTCACAAAAGCATATTCTTAAATAATTATCTCCTATTTCGGAGCATAGTGCATAACGGGGATAAGGTCACCATAATAGCAACAACTAATGAATTAGCTTCACCAAGGCTATTATTGGAATGACTTTTGACCAGCACTCAGTTATTTTGGGGATTGGAAAGGATGCCCCAGTTGCTTTGTGAGCTAGTGGGAGATTCTTAGAATTAGTGGGAGCTCATAAAAGCAGTTGTTTTTGTGTAAACATTTTCATATTAATGAAATAAAAGTATCATTTATTTAATTAATTGTGCATAATATTATTTGAACAATTGTTCATTTAATTGTATCAATATGTATCTTTGTGATTAAGATGTAAATTCAAAAAAAACATGGATACAAGTCATTTACAATTAATTAATAGTAGTTCGCAGCAACATCAATAAGGTTGGCACTTTATTTATACTGCAACAAACTTTGATAAAGTTCGACTTGTCTTAGTCAAACTAAAGTCAACTGGCGTAATGAGACTTACATCGAATTGGATCATAAATAAAATTATATTAACATCAATGAAAAAGAATGTCATAGGCAGTGATTAGTTTTATTCTCAATCTAGAGTTAGCTATAATAGTATATTCACAAATATGACTTTATTTGAATTGCAAATAAGTAAGATCAATTGAGGTCAATATTCCCTGCTATTTGATAAAACATATTTATTGAATTATATGATTGCAATTAATAACAAAGAATTTGGTGAAATAACATCTCTTAGTGGATCTGGGTACTAGATCATAAATCTTAGGCTTAAGTAATATCAATGTTGATCTAGTTAATAAGATGTTGACCGATGATCATTAGAGGAATAAGTGAGAACCAAGAAACATTTAATTATGTTTTTATGATGATCATCGTTAGAGGAATCAGTGAGAACCAAGAAACATTTAATTATGTTTTTATGATGTTATAAAAGGGGTAAGTAGCAAAAAATCATTGTGGCATGGGACTATACTCCAAAATGTAGTTATGGATAGTAGGAGTGCAATTTCAGTCCTTTAGTAGAATGGACATGAAATTAAAGAATTTACAAGCACGTTTAATTATTTAGGAACCAAATGTACATGTCCCATAATATCCCTGGGCTAACTTGTGTCAACAATCACATTGTTACTGGACTGGACCGATTAAATGGTAACTCAACAAATTGATGCATGCTTGGTCTAGTTATTGGGCCTGGGCGTTTAGCACAATCAATGGGAGAGGATAGCTTCAATTTTTGATAAGTCATGGATAAGACTAATTAGCTTGTTCACGAAGTAATTAATCTTTTCTATATGGTTAATTCCATATATAGATTAATTGATTCCCAGATTTGGTTCAATAAACCTAGATATAATTAGATAGTTTTTTTAATTATAGTTAATTAAATATTATTGTTAATAAAGGAAAAACTGACAAACAATATTTAACTGATTGTTGAACAAACAAGACAATAGAAGATAGTCAAATATTACAAAAGAGGAAATAGGGCAACAGGATTTTCCAGGAAAAGGAAAATCCCTTCACTGGCCAAAATTGGCCAGTGGGATTGGAGGCTATACGCCTACCGTCACAATGATTGTGGCATGTAGTACTCCTAGGGTTGCCTCATTTTGTCTTCCTTCCGATTATCTATAAATAGGAGACTCTAACACCCCTTTCACAAGTAACAAAACTGTAATGAAGTTCTGTCAGTTTTTTAGAGTGAAAAAAATCTGTAATGATAAATGAATAATGAACAATCTGTTCTTTGATTCTTCGTGAATTAAGTGCAGTCACTAACTTGATCTTTTTTTGTGTAGCATATAAAAACTACACTCTTGTATGACTATACACAAAGATAGACTAGATGATCATTTGGGGATTGGACTCGTTCTTTTGATCACCTTTGATTAAGAGGTATATGACTTCTAAACATATATCCAATATGTTATTATGAGTTTTATATGCTTCTGCTTATGTTTTCCGCTGCATTATTTAAAAGAGAAACAAAAACTATTGGTAATTTTTCTCTATCAAATTTTAAAATTACTACCAACAGTTATTTTCTCTAATCTTACCAACAAAGGTGCCGACAGTATGGAATGATAAGCAAAATAGTTGAAATTAAATGAAAATAAATAAATTAATGTACCAAAGTTCGTTCCATCGCAACGCAAGTAGTACTGGAGCTGCTTTGAAAACCAAATGTTACTTCTTTCGAATTGAACGGTGGTTTGACTCGTGATGATGAAACAGAAACCTTCTTGATGCTTCCTTGACTTTCATTCACCTTCCTTGACTTTCATTCACCATTTCACCCGCTATATTCATGTGATACATGAGTTATTTCAAATCAACATACATATATGTTGATTGTTTCATATAATAAGAAAAATAAATAAATAAGCAAAGCATGTCGATTCATTCCATATAGACACCTAATTACTGTCTAGAAGATTTTCTTCCGGGTGGAGCTATGCAGTTGATGATTATGGCTTATCTTTGAATTCAAAAATAAAAAAGTTTGAGGGAACCACAAAATTTCACGTATTTACCGCCCACAATTACGCAAAACGCGTTGAATTATACCCTCACACGGTTCTAGATGAAAAAAAAAAATCCAGGAAGTACTGCCTGAAGATATAAATGAAAATAAATAAATAAACCTTAATTCGATCTCTGATCTTAACGCGAAGAGTACTAACCTCAGAATCAGGGATTTTAGAAAACGTTTTTCTTACACGTCTCAGGCGAAATTTTTTTTCAAAACTTAGAACTAGAGATTTTGGGGATATTCTCTCTCTGGAAGTCTAGGGCCCGTTTGGTATAGGATTTGAAAACAAAGTTTTCAAAAAGTAAGATACTATCTAAAAACTAGGGTTGTACTCAAAATTTTGAAAATCTGAAAATTCGTTTGGTGCAAGTGTTTTCGAATAGTTTTCGAATTTGAAAACAAGGAATTTGTGTTTGGTCGAGAATTTTTGAAAACAGTTTCTAGTTTACCTGAATTGAATTATTTTAATTAAAAATATATATTTAAGTGATACAATATTATTACTTGAAAAAAAAAAACAATAATGAAATTCTTTACATATGCTCTAACCTATATATATACACATATATACACACATTTTATTCATAAATTTATTAATACTATTATAAAACGAAATAAAATACTATAACGCCTTCATTGATACTATCTTAAATTAAAGGAAATGAATACAATTCTTAAATACTATCATAAAATAAAGTGAAAGTTACGATTCTACTAATTTCTACTCCGAAGCACCTCTTAATTACATTCCGTAGTGAATAATGTAATTAAACAATTGCTTTAAACCTCTTGGATGATTGCCTCTTCCTCTTGTAAGTTTAGGTGCCATAGTAATTGTGTTTGTTAAAATCAAGAACTAACTCTATTATGATGTATTCTAAATAATCAAAACAAATAAAAAGTACTAACTCTATTAACTCTCAAAGTAAACTAAAAATGGCATTTATAGTACCTGCGATGACGGAGATATCTTTGCCTTTGTACCTGTTAAAACAAAAAGAGAAACACCTGTTATAAAGTTTTAAAACAAAACGAGAAACATTAAAAAATACAAGTGAAACAACTGTTACTAATCCAAGTGCATGCACATCAATTAACAGGAGACACCCGATATTAGGAAAAGGTTCAGCAGGAGAAAAGAGAGAGCAATGAGCAAAAATTCAAAAACTATTTTTGTCGCATGCAATCTATAAAGAATGAAACAGTAAAGCGAGTCAAGGCAACTCATCTCTAGTCCATTGGCCACTTAACTAGAGCCAATCAGTCTAACATTAAACCACAAGCAATTCCATGAAAAGTCCCCAAGACCAGAGGAAAGAAATATATTTCTACCATCGAAACTAAACTTCCAACAATCTTAAGTTCACTAAATAATTGACTTGTTACTCCAACGTATTGTCTGTGAGCAGTACTACACACAAACAAACATAAACAAACTACAAACATAAACAAACTACAAACACAACAAAACACCAGGAAAAAAAAAAAAAAAAGGAAGAGAATACCAACAAGAGATCACAAGGTAATAACAAAGAAATAATTAAGAAGCATAAGGATATAAATGAGATTTATGCATAAGAAATATCCCTATGAAATAAATATTATTTGGGCTTGGTTTTGATAATGAGTCACTAACCAAAGCTGTCAGAATTGGGCACCACAACAATCAAGACTGCTGCTCTTGTATTGATAAGAGAGTTAAAGAGCCCTGTTATACTGCAGAGCCGGAAATGCTTACATATATACAGGCGTATACTGTAAAGTATGAGTGTAAGAGGAGTGTGAGAGAGGAGTTCTGGCCAAAAATGTCAAAATTTTGTGTGTTCCTAATAAAAACCATGCTAAACATCACATCTGTCATCACTCACGAGTCACCACCGCTTATAATATCACCAATCAAAAATTTTATCCAGGGCTTAATACTCGTGTAATTATAATTATAAAACCATCCCCAGTTAAGCACAAGAGCAAAGCTCAGCTACAGTTCCTATTCAACCACAAAAAAAGAGTAAAGAGTTTTTCATCTTATACAAAAAGAATCTCTATCCCTCTATTTTCTCAGCAACCAAACGGGCCCCTAATTAACCTGTTGGTTGGTATTATGATCAGATTTCTAAACCAAAACCCAAAAAAAAAAGTTTATATATATATATTAGACAAAAAAAAAAAGTTTAAGAACAAACATACATATATTTATATATATATATATATATATATGTATATTTCTGCATGGAATAATTAAAAAAATATATAGTAAATTAAACATGAAAGATAAATAAATAAATAAACCATCGATCATTCCCTCGCTCACCAGCAGATTTTGGTCTGCCGACCGATATGAAAACACACACTGAAGCAGAGTCATGACCATCAACCAGATCTGATACATCAAAGCCATCAGAATTAAACGGTTAATGAGATTAAAGAAAATTGAAATTTAATAGTAAAAACTTCGATGAGAAATGATGAATGATCATGAAAATATAATTATAAATTATATGCCGAAATAAGAATTGCAAAACATACAGGGCCGCCGGGAGGGCAGGTCAAGCTGAAAGGAAAGGAAAGGAAAAGAAGCGTGTTTATATACTGATAAAAATTATATTATTAATTTTAATGGGACCCACATACCTTGTTATTACTTTTTCTTTTTGTGAAAAAAAAAAAAATAAATAAAAGAAAAGCGACTAAACTCCAGATTCCAAAACTCTCCTCTAAATTAAGTTTTCTTTTTTGATTTCATGATCCCTTTTCTCATTCTATAAATTTGTTCTAAGTTCTAATATTTATGGTTATTTATTATTTAAAAAGAAATATCAAGATTTCTCATAAAATTTAAGATTAAACCCAACTTTGCTATAAATTCAAAACTTCGTATCCTATTTCAAGATTAAACCTGCAAACTATTATACAAATAAGTTTCAAGAAAAACAAAAAGGTGTTTTTTTTTAATGGAATCTAACCCTTTAAATTTATGCTAAACCAAATCTCACCATGAAAAAAAAAAAAAAAAAAAAAAAAAAAAGGAAGAGAATACCAACAAGAGATCACAAGGTAATAACAAAGAAATAATTAAGAAGCATAAGGATATAAATGAGATTTATGCATAAGAAATATCCCTATGAAATAAATATTATTTGGGCTTGGTTTTGATAATGAGTCACTAACCAAAGCTGTCAGAATTGGGCACCACAACAATCAAGACTGCTGCTCTTGTATTGATAAGAGAGTTAAAGAGCCCTGTTATACTGCAGAGCCGGAAATGCTTACATATATACAGGCGTATACTGTAAAGTATGAGTGTAAGAGGAGTGTGAGAGAGGAGTTCTGGCCAAAAATGTCAAAATTTTGTGTGTTCCTAATAAAAACCATGCTAAACATCACATCTGTCATCACTCACGAGTCACCACCGCTTATAATATCACCAATCAAAAATTTTATCCAGGGCTTAATACTCGTGTAATTATAATTATAAAACCATCCCCAGTTAAGCACAAGAGCAAAGCTCAGCTACAGTTCCTATTCAACCACAAAAAAAGAGTAAAGAGTTTTTCATCTTATACAAAAAGAATCTCTATCCCTCTATTTTCTCAGCAACCAAACGGGCCCCTAATTAACCTGTTGGTTGGTATTATGATCAGATTTCTAAACCAAAACCCAAAAAAAAAAGTTTATATATATATATTAGACAAAAAAAAAAAGTTTAAGAACAAACATACATATATTTATATATATATATATATATATATGTATATTTCTGCATGGAATAATTAAAAAAATATATAGTAAATTAAACATGAAAGATAAATAAATAAATAAACCATCGATCATTCCCTCGCTCACCAGCAGATTTTGGTCTGCCGACCGATATGAAAACACACACTGAAGCAGAGTCATGACCATCAACCAGATCTGATACATCAAAGCCATCAGAATTAAACGGTTAATGAGATTAAAGAAAATTGAAATTTAATAGTAAAAACTTCGATGAGAAATGATGAATGATCATGAAAATATAATTATAAATTATATGCCGAAATAAGAATTGCAAAACATACAGGGCCGCCGGGAGGGCAGGTCAAGCTGAAAGGAAAGGAAAGGAAAAGAAGCGTGTTTATATACTGATAAAAATTATATTATTAATTTTAATGGGACCCACATACCTTGTTATTACTTTTTCTTTTTGTGAAAAAAAAAAAAATAAATAAAAGAAAAGCGACTAAACTCCAGATTCCAAAACTCTCCTCTAAATTAAGTTTTCTTTTTTGATTTCATGATCCCTTTTCTCATTCTATAAATTTGTTCTAAGTTCTAATATTTATGGTTATTTATTATTTAAAAAGAAATATCAAGATTTCTCATAAAATTTAAGATTAAACCCAACTTTGCTATAAATTCAAAACTTCGTATCCTATTTCAAGATTAAACCTGCAAACTATTATACAAATAAGTTTCAAGAAAAACAAAAAGGTGTTTTTTTTTAATGGAATCTAACCCTTTAAATTTATGCTAAACCAAATCTCACCATGAAAAAAAAAAAAAAAAAAAAAAAAAAAATCAATTCCAGTATAGAACTAAGGCATCCTTTCTAGAAATTCCTTTGCCCCTAAGTTCATTTTCCAAGTTATGCTCATTCCTCTCTTGGCAAAAAATCATAGACGCCCCCTTCAAGCACTCTTCTACAGCCTACTACTGAAACTTAGAGATAAGAGTCATTTGAGCAAAAATAGCGATGGCCTTTTTCTTTTTTCTTTTCAATTCTTTTAAAAATGGATACCTGGATTTACGTGCTAAATGAGACACGTGTACCAGCCACAAAAGAGCACTTGGCCTGTGTTGTTTGCCGTGTTAAAAGAATACTCGGGAGGCGTCGACTCATTATCTATACGCTTCTTGCATAATAAAGCTCATATTTCTCAATTATAATAATACCACTTGGCAGACAAAAGAGTTATCTATTATTATACGGAGGTTTTGTCAACAAAAATTAAAAATTAAGATATGTGATTTGTATAAATTAGATTATTAATCAAAATAAATAAAAACATAAAGAATTTTATAGTAGTTCAGTCCTAAAAAAGATGAGCTTACGTCTACTGTTTTTCACTATTTTGTGGAGAATTACAAGCAGTCAGAGTTACAATGTGTTGTCTGAAAAGAAGAAAATACTCTTGAGAATTCTTTTGCTTCTCTAGATTTGGAAAAGATCCTCCCATCCCGAAACCTTGAGCTCCCTTTATATAGATGAGAGTAACTCAATGTTCTTAATTGTGAAAATGAGTAACTACAATCGGGTAATACAATTGGAGTAACAACATAATTGGGTAATCACTTAAATCGGGTAACTGGTCGAACTTAAAAGAGAGACTTTTGTTTCCCTTTCCTTGTAAGTTATCCGTTTAACGAAGTACAGACTAGTTTCCTTTTCTTTCGGGTCGCACAGAACCTATTCGGAGGAGGTCGCACGTAACCCCTATGCGGTGGAGGTCGTACATAACATATGTAGTAGAGGTCGCACATAATCTTTACGGTGGAAGTCGTACATAATCTATGTGGTGGAGGTCGCACATATTCTATGCAGTAGAAGTCGCACATATTCTTATATATACGACTTAGCATAGGATTTTAGATCGCACAACAATTGCCATCCAGCTCCATTAGTTCTTTAGGACAAAATGGAGCTTCCTTTAAATGTAGGTGAGTGCGAACTTAAAAAATGCGATGTCACGACCTAGACTTGAGATCCTTGAAGAGTAGAAGAGTTGCAGATTTCAAACCTTATCTTTCTCAAGATCATGCGCACATTTTTCTGACAGACGAAAACACGTGTCGCCTTTTATAAGAAAATAGCAGAACTCGAGGAGACTTAAGGATATTGATGATGCCAACCGTCGTTTTTAAACTGAATCTTTTCAAATTTCGAAAGATACTGATTTAATTTCGGAAAAAATCAAATCCTGCATAAACTTCGGCCTTTAGATCTGAAAATCAAAGATCTTGATCTACGGCTATGATTTAGTAATGTTTGAGGTATAAATATCGGAAATTAATCCGTTTCTGCTTCTTTATTACAGACTTCATCTTTCTAAAAAATCTCGAAATTTTTCAAAGAACCCTACAGCGCCGTTTCGTCCTTCAGCTCGCATAATTCCGATATCTTCTCTGACGGAATTCAGAACGTATCTCAATCCCTCTACTTCCGAAGAAAGATTAGTTTATTTCTTCTCTCCTATTGTTCTTCGTCTGTTCTTGGAAAAACTTAGTTTCAATTTTTAGGAATAGAAACACACCCCTTATTCGAACGAACTAGAATAGGAATTTTTCTAGATCTCCCTTTTCTAGTTCATAGAATAGACTCTTACTAGATAATGGTCAAGGAAAAACTCATGAAAAAAGTTTCTAGGGTCTGATACCCTATTTACCTATTTTTTGATGAACTGCTCGAGCAACTATTTTCGAATTCATAGACCAATCAGAAAAAATTCGATGAACTTGTCTGTTAGTGCAATCTTAGGATGAAAGTGAAAATCCTTGATGCTCGCGTAGGACTAAATCCATCCGTATTTCTTTTTAGATGTCTAGTAGTGAGGATTTTAGGAAAGGGAATGCATTTTCTGGAGAATCTGACTCCAATGTCAGCTCCATTAACCTCGAAGCTTACCTCGAACCAGAACATGAGGTAGAAATAACAGGGATCAGGCAGAATAATCCTTGCATAGGCGACCTCCCTCAGGACCAGTGGCCTCGACATATCAAGGATGCCCCTGCCTTCTCCTCAGGATATCAATACGTAGAGGGAAATTGATCATGTACCAACATAAGGACGAGCTGCACATCAAACAAGCTTAGCAAAATTGTGTGCAGCTATAAGATCGCCATCCATCTTCGCCTGCCTATGGAATTCAACCGACCACACACACCACCACACGGGATTGCTTCTTTTTCTGAATCTGTTCTTAAGTGTGGTGTACATCTCCCACTTCATCCGTATATAAAATCAATTATTAACTATTACGGGGTTGTCCCTTTTCAATTGACCCCTAATACATATAGATACATGGTAGGTTTGTATATACTTTACCACAAGCTAAGTTTAGAGACCCCAACTCCTGAAGAGTTCGCTTGGTTTTACCAAGTGAAATCAAATCCGTCAGATCTTGGCTTCTTTTATGTAAGCAAATGGTCGAACTAGGCAATAAAAACGATCTACGGCGTTCGCAACAATATGGGAAAATGGAAAAATCCATTTTTCCACTCTGACTATGCGGATAACGGCTTCTTTCAAAACCCCGATAGGTAATTTTCCAATTTATCACCTTTTTCAATTTTGTTATTTTTATCCTGATCGCACTCGCATGTCATTACAGACAACCGGGAATGGCCTGGACTTTCTAGGGAGCAGCTCGCAAGGGTGTACAAAATCAACAACCTTCCAATCGAGGAATTTGATTAGAAGGTACTTGGAACTTCCAGAAACCTGGTCGTTTGCGGTCTGCTTCCAAAGGGAGCCGCATTCCCTGATCTCCCTGTATGTTCGTCCAGACCTTCGAGCTCAAAGAAAAAGAAGCCAAGGAAAAAGACGGATACCGGTGCCTCGTCTTCCAGACTCAGGAAACGAAAAGCACCTGCCACACCTCTAACCTCGGAACCTTTCTCTCTAGAAATAGCGTCACCACCAGCTCTTCAACCAGAAGAAGGTAATCATATACATTTTCTAATTACCTGTATTATATCCTTCTCGCTCAATGTATTGAAGCTTGTATTGTTTATAGCTAATGGGTTTGTCGACTCTTGCTTTGATTTGCTAGGGACTAATCGAGAATTGCTAAACAACACATTCCTATGTATAAACCAAATTATCAAGAATCATCAGCACGATTACATTGCGTAACCAAACATAATTATTTAGAATATTAGATAATCGTATCATCCTTTTTAATATTCTCATTAATATAAAAATTTAGATTATCTCATACCAAACGGCCCATATAAGTATTTTATACGGATACTATGAATAAGTATCCTATAAGGATACTAATATACTATGAAGAAAAGTTTTAATTAAGAAATTGAATGCTAATGAAAAAAAAAAGAGAATAGAGAGAAAAAGAAGAAAGCAAAAAATATATATATAAAATAAACTGAGCAAAAAAAAAAAAGATACTTTGGACCGATACATTGGATACGATAGGTAATTTGGTAGGATACCTTTGGTATCTTGGACCGATACTTTGGATACAATAGGTTTGGTAGGATATCTTGGACCGATACTTTGGACACCATATGTAATTTAGTAAGATACTTTAATATCTTAGACCAATACTTTGGATAGTATTGGTAATATAGTAGGATACTTTGGCATCTTGGACTGATACTTTTTTTATTTTTTATTTTATTTTTTGAGACACTGATATTAAATCATATAAGTAAAACCCAATTCCCCTCCTAATTTCATGGATACTATAGCTAATCTAGTAGAATATCTTAGTATTTATTCATATAATTTTATGATACTATAGCTAATCTAGTAGAATATCTTAGTATTTATTCATATAATTTTGTTTTTGAGAGAATCTTAGGCAAATACTGAAACATATAAAATTAGTTTGAAAAAAATAAACTTTATCCCAAAAAATTAATTTCATACTAAAATTATTAAATTCTAACAAAAAAGTTTTAATTAGAAAAGGAAAAACAAATTTAAAAAAGGGTTAATATGTAATTTCAGAAACCAAAATTGTTTTTGAAGGATCTTTTGGTTTTTTCTTTTAGAATGACCAATTTCAAACTATTACCCCTATGTCATAGGTAAGCATCAGTAACCAAGAGGGTGACTAATAATGATTTGCCAAAAACACACTAAAAATATTTAATGAAAAAAATTATTTTTAAAAAGGTCTTAAGAGAAAAGTAAATTTTTATCCAATAAAAGTTTGACTCAAAAAAGAAAAAGTAAAAGAAACATTTAAACGGAAAAAAAGGAGAGACACTAGATAAAAAACGACAAATTAATACGAATACGATGAGAATATAAATGAGCAACAATGAATACGAAAAACGACAAATTAAGGTCTAAAGAGGACATTGACAAAGAAAGAACAATCTAAAGAAAATAACTATAACCGACAATGAATTGAGAAACGACGACGGATTATTATATGCCATTTCACAATTAGTCAAGTTGAAAGACTAACGGTAGACTTCATATTATCGCAGCAACCACTCTCCAATGCATCTTTTGTCGCAGCAATACATCTAATCAGTTTGTGTGAACATACATATACAATCTAACAATTATGAACACAGATATGGACGTATAAGTGCACTACATGTTAGTACACAAGAGAGATTCGTAATGTATTATTCTGGTTTGTATATTTTATATATGTCTAATCTATATATATATATATATTGTTATTTAAATGAACAGGCAGAATAGAAATATACTTACATATACATATATATATATATATATATATGTATATATGTCAGAAAATGAATGCCCTATATCAACCTAAATTAGAAAGGTTGGATGGAAATGGAAATTTGGATAAATGAGCGTAGTCCATTAGCCAAGTGTTCCACTACTAAGATAAATAATTTTCTATTAGTTAGCTGGATAGTGTTACATAAATGTCTTTGAAATGACTTAGCTACAGTAGAGTTTTGTGCCATAAGAAAAACCCTCTTCCAGTAATCCCTGCTGTTGGAAAATTCGATCAATAACACACGAGAATAAGTAAAAGAGAGTATAGAAAACAAGTTCAACATACGAGATACTAAGTTCTAGTTTTCAATGTGAAAATTATACATCCAAAGGAGGGATTAGAGCCCCTAGTTGAATTCACCATCAACCAAGAAAGATTATATCCTCGGTACTCTCAATTATAGAGTTTGTCTCTACAAGCTTCATTCAAGACTATCAGTAGAACAATCGGAATCTCTGAACTCTTAGGCTATGTTTACTAATCCATAAAAGAAATGAGTGGAAAGGGAATAGAGAGAAAAGAGAATGAATAGGAATGAGAAACAATAAATAGGGGAGACTATGAATCCTTTTCATGTGTTTACATAATAATTAATTACACAGAAAAGAGAATGCATTTCCTTTTCCATTCTCTTTCCTCTTCATTATGGATTAGTTCCTTTTCCATTCTCTTTCCTCTTCATTATGGATTAGTAAACATGTCCTTAGAGTATGACCAGTGTTACAACAAGTATGATATTACTTCTTCAACTCTCGCAACAAGAGTAGAACAACAATACTAGTACTTTATACTGATACATTCTCATACTTAGAGCCTATAATTGAGGACTTGTTGACACGCCATCAAGATTAGTTATAACAACTAGACTGCAATCCCAACTAATTAATAACTAACCACATGACTTTAACTACCTTAGCGAAATTAGTTGTCACCAATGTCAACACCTGCAAGAACAAGAACCAAACAATGGAATCTATTCAAATCCCTCACAACTATCTTTCAATTGCCAATTGCTGATATCAGTTTGACAGTCTTCACAAACACCAAGTTTCTTCATTTAGTTTAATTGGCAACCAAGATGGCAAGCAAATTTAGTAGCACAATATTCTCCTTGAATCTTGTCACAGTAATCAAAACATATTGGATATAAATGCTTCAAAACCTAGCACGCTCACAAAGAACTTACGGGAAAATATCTCTAAGATCATGCAATTCAAGAGCAAGCTTAACATCCAGCTGGTTACTAAAATGAGATGCTTAATTTACAAATAGGACATAATATATATATATGTGTGTGTGTGTTTGTATATAGAAGCTGAACTAAAGATCTGTGCAAAACAGTGAAAGAGATAAAGAAAGATGTCTCAACTTGGTTAAGCTTATCAAACACTAGAAAGCCAATAGAAAGTGGTACAAGTTTTAAGTAAAAAATAACCTTGGTCGACGGATTAGAGAAACATAAGCGAAGATAGGTGATTATCAATGGTGTCCCAGAAATTGGAAAAATAATCCAATGAGTCCAACCTTCATGTAAATGCAAGGTATACCAGCAATTTTTATTTTTTATTTTTTTTGAGAGAATTAACTATATCGAAAAGGAATTCGAGAATATAGTAGTCCAATTATTATTATTATTTTTTTTAAGTTTAAAGTTCCTTTCTCAGGGGGGAAAAAAATACAGGGTATAGTGAAACGTTAATAACAACAACAGATTTTATCATTAACTAATTATAGACCTGTTCTAAGGCGCTATACCCTATAAGAACAATGATCTATAAGAACTATTGGCTTATAACAATCCAACCAATCAATATTCATTTAAATACACAAAAATATTGCAAATTAGTTTCATGGAAAGCCACTTAACTAGTAAAACTATCTAATTAAGAAGTTACATTTATACAGACCAACAAATAAATTTACAAGTGTATATATTCTCATACTCTAGCCTTTAAGCTCTGCAGCTGTAGCTCTGTACTGAAAAAAGCATTCTCCAATAATTGTTTCCTTTGCTAGAAAACCACATATACATGCATTTTCTACATTAAAAAAGAAAAGGCAGAAAGCAGATTGCAGCAAGTTTGATGTGACAAGTTTGTAATAAGTAATACCCTGTAGCAGATACCTAAAAATAGCCAACCAACTAACACTGCATAAACATATATGTATGTATACACAAATATAATAAACAGCCATCATCTCTTGGTTTAGGATAAGTTGTAACACACCAAGCAAAAAGCAGCTGTTTTTCCAGTCACATTTTGGCTCTAGTAGTAGAACTGAAACCAGGAACAATTAATGTTACAAAAACGATGAAAGAATTGGTATAGGTGCCAACAAAGAAAATCCCAAAATTTGGAGTTGATTTGCACTCTTGGACTTTTTTTTTTCCCGCAATTTTTTTTTCTTTCTGTTTTGTTATGTTCTGTCTTTTAGTGTCTATTTTTTTTTTGTCCAACATTACAATAAGATATGTAATTTTAATTTGTCAATAAAATATCAATATATTTGACGATGAACACCGTACGATACTCTTTAACCTTGTCCTTTTTTTTTTTTTTTTTGGTTTATTTATTATTTTTAGAGATGCTTCAATGCGAATCTCATATTTCACGTATACGTAGAGCCGCAAAACTACGCACTGCCGTTGAAATATATGTGGAGGTCTGGCTCGCTTTTCAAGTATTTGCATAGAGTGTCGGGGTCCGCTACACATTTGTGAACTTCCAGCAAAAGCGCCGGAAATCGACTTCTAAAATAGTCATCTAAATCTTCATGCCGAGACACTCCTATCATAAGCTTCTGAAAGACTCAAAAAAATGGATGTGATCAATAGGGGATTTTCCGGAAATGTATCATATCGAAAAGAAATTTACTAAATCCCCAAAAAAAAATAAAAAATAAAAAATAAAAAGTTAGACCTTAATTAGTATTTCGGAGATGTATCATATCGAGAAGAAATTTATTACCTCCACAAAAAAAAAAAAAAAAAAATCACATATAGTGAGCTTAATTAGAATACCTTGATATTTTCCGGAAATTCCGTATAGTGACCCTTCACGTTTCGTATAAATCGCAACAAGTCCGGGACTTTCCCATAATCATACCAATAAACTATCTCAATATCGTCGTTGTGCATCTGATTTTTTTCTTGTTTTTGACTCTTGAAAGTGAGCATGTGATTGATTAACTCTACAGGCATTGTTTCGTTCCATCCCCTAACAGGCTCTCCCTCGCGATTCGCACCGATGTCGACGAGGGTGATCTTTTTAAGCTTATTCATGAGACACTGATGTTTTTTCATTATGGACTTTGTGACACACAAAAAACCAGTCATGCTGTTTAGTTTCCATAGAGGTGGAAATCTTAACACCTCACTTGCTTTTGGCCTGCAAATTTAAAGAACCAAAATACATAATACGTATATATAGTTCGAAACAAATTAATTGGATATGTGTTAGGTTATAGCTTATGGATATTGGAAAAGGAAATAAGTTTACAGTCTTACCTTAGGCCAGGATAGGGGTTTAGTAAACTAGAAATAAGATCACGAGCTTCAGGGTCTTTCACTGAAGACAGGTTCTCTACTTTATTGTTTTGATAACCACCAAATCTTGGATGCTTACCATCAGTGATTAAGAAAAACAGAACACAGCCTAAATCAAGCATATTCTCATCCATGCTTCTTTGGCGTTGCCCGTCATTGCCAGAACCTTAAATCAATTGATTCGGAAAATCAGATAGACCAAAAGTGGATAATAATAAGAATAATTATAAGCTTTAATTTTATTTTAGCTTATTTAATAGGAAAAATTGTCATAAAATGACGTTGTGTTACAAAAAGGATGGTCATGAAACACAATGTTAATCATTTTATGACATTTTCTCCGTTTATTATGATATAAAAAGAAAAATTCGTTGTACCATACTCGTATTAGAGAGCTTTGCAGATATTCGTCGAACTTCCCTAATTATGAAAATGTTTCGAGGCGTCAGCTTCCCGTAAGTTCTTCCTGATGCATGTAACTCATCCAGCTGGAAAACGATATCCCTGTGGACAAATATATGTAGATCATAATATAAATGTGACACATTTTTATTTCAAAGACTATAGTAAGTGTAACCATCATATGCATATAGTATGGTTTTAAAGGAAATGGATACATTTGATTAACCAACTAGTACTTACTTAATAAAATTTACTGCGACAAGTGTTAGACGACCATGTTCGGTAAGTTTAATCTCTCCCAAAACTTTCTTCAGTATTACCAAATGGTCCCCATTGCCATATACGGACACATTTCGAGAATCAGTATTGCATGCTTCGACTAAACCTTCCAAATGGCAACCTTGGACACAGTCACCGCGATTCCACTCAATTAGTGGTGGAAGATACCTACGATTGATGTGTTCTACACAAATAAGCTGGAATAACAGAAATATTTAAATTAAATATAATTAACGTGTATCTTAGAAAATTATGTGCAAATTAATTGATAGAAACTAAGATATCGTAAAAAAGGATGGGACTAATCAAATAAAATTGTGTAGGACTGGATTGTTGATATTCAAAAATATTTTGATATGGGTTGATCACACAGTTGAACCTCATAGTATATATATGCTAAAATCATGACATTTTTATTTTTTAAACTTATAACTTGAATTATGTGGTTTTTAACTCTAAGTGGCAGTAGATATGGGTTAAACAAAGAAATATTAGATACTAATTAATTATATGATGTCATATTGGTCAAATTAGTTATTTTTAAACAAATATATATATATATATAGGAACACTCTATCTGTATTAGTGTACTTAAATTTATAATGACATATTAGTCAAATTATTTAGAATAATTTGTGAAATACATATATCATTACTCTTAATAAATGAATGAGTCATTTCCTTACACATTCCCGGCAGTGCTGGACGATGTTATGATGCCTTCGAAAAATCGTAGCAAAAGGTGACCGAACGATCTTCATTATCTGGAAGTGTGCACAATCAACATGAAATATTAATTAGTAGACTCGACACATGGAAAGAGAAAATACACAACTTTATTAAGCAAGGCAGACATTAACGGAACCCGAATAATATATGCAACCAGTTCCTTGGTGGCGTCGCCGGCTAAGATGATATTATAATTAGATAATTTAATCACTAATAAGAACAATAATAAAAACAGTGAAAGAGTTCAAAGAAAGGCCATTAAATAATTATATTAGTTGTTGGTGTGAATTTTAGTCTAATAACCAACGCGCGCTACGCATCTTTAAGCAGTTTTTTTTCTCAAAAAAAGCCAAAACTCAGATTTAATATAGGTGTGCTCTGGATTACCTTGAAAAAAAGTTATAGATGGACCTTTCACTAACTGATAATAGGTGATACCGGTATCATATCTGCCAAATCTCCTCCGCAAAAAGGTAGTTAGTGTTATATTCAATAAAGTATTCGAAGTAATAGTAAATGAGTAGTAAATAAACTGTAGAGGAGGAAAGGGAATAGGGTTTTGAGGATTTGTGGCAGCTTACCTCTTTCAGGTGATTATGGGACCATTTATAGTAGCTTTGTGATCCCCTAAAAAATAGAGTTAATTTCTATGTGTTCCTGAAAAGATAAAAGGGAGTCTCACAAATCCGCTTGTACGGACAAGCGTATATGATCGCGCCAAGTGTCAGCCTCTCTATAGCTTACGCTATCCTTACCTCATTCCTTGCTTGGGGCTATGTTGCTCTTGGTGGTCGGCCGATTCTTCTTGGTTCCTTGGTCTTTTGCTATGAGTGCTCACCTGGTCGGCTGGTAATATGAATGCCAATCATAGGTTGGTCTTCTCATTCGTTAACTTTCCCTCGGTACTATGGCTAGGCCTCTCCTCGAGCCCCTGCTCAGCTTATCCTCATAGTCTTCAGGGAGAAGCCAGTCCCTGGTGTCTCATTCCTGTGGGCCTAGTCGGTCCGTAAAGTACTTGGTGTCGCTTTAGGCATACGAATACGACGTGTCGTTTCTGTCATAATATACGTGTTATTTTCTAATTAGTTTGGAGAAATTACACTCAATATCTAACCCTCCAAGTTCTCATTTTGACTTGCTCGGGACGAAAACTTTGTAATGCTTTGCCTGAGCTTATTGGACTCCTTTTTATAACTGTCCAAGTGCTGACCATGTATGTCCGAGGTGCTACCTTTCTGGTCTATTGTTCAGCTGGCCCGAACGTGGTCAGCATTCAGTAATGGTTATGTCAAAGAGTAGTTTATCAGGATCTTTACAATCTTTGTAATCATAACTAAGCCTTAATTATGATGTTGCTCTTTTCTTGGGAGGGTACAGTATGTCTGTATTATTAACCTGGTCGGCTCATGCGCTACATACGCCTAATTACTGTCGTCCACATAACCTCCAGATTATTCCTATGGCAAAATTTTTTTTCCGTTTTTCTTAAAGAATACGAGGAGTCATACTTCGTGGTTAAAACTCTCTTCGCTATCCATCCACATATGGCTCTTTACTTTTGATCCAAGAGTTGTGCTACTTCACTTTACTTCGTTGCTTCCAATTTACTCTCATCTTTGAATCCTCCAAAACTGTCACCCTCTCCATCACTTTGCTTTCCAAACTCTTTTTGAGTGATTCCTTGTGGATAACTGAGTCGCTTTAATATTTCTTTTTCTTTCCCAACAAACTCCTATAATTTCTCTTATAGATCGCTCCTTTGCAATGCTTTAACCTATGGATTTACTGATTTTTGCAGTTCTCTATTCAAGGGCTTCTCTGGGATTTTCCACACCCTTAAGCTTCAGACACTTCTGCTTGGTAAGTTTCTGGGTTTAAAACCCAGGTTTTCTTCTATTTTTCCTTTGATTCCTTTTATTTTTGGGTTTCGATTAAGTGCTTGGATAGATCTTCCTGTGCTCAAGAACAGCGGGTCCGACCACTCAGGAATGTCACAATGATTTCCAAATGGGGATTTCCAGGACCCATTCCGATACCTGCAGTAGATCTGGTTTCCTTGGAAAGTAGCGGCGAGGTGGTATCGAGGTCTGAGCCTAGCATAAATAAGGGCAAGGACCAAGTAGTTGCTAATTTCTCTATCGGTCCTAGTCATGTGCAAGGTGAGGCCTTTGTTGTCAACGATGCAGTTAGTGTCCCTGACCACCCTCATGTCCTTATTTCCGTTCCTGTAGCTATTCGAAGGGCCGACGACCACTCTGACGACGAAATTGATGCCACCTTAGATCACGAACTAGCCTTGCTCGGCCTGTCCCTAATCAGGTTCGATAGTCTCCATCCTGACTTGTCCGAACTAGTAACAACTCTTGCTAATTACGATAAGTCACACCCCATGTTGCAGATACTTTCAGGTGAGCTTAGCTTCCATCTTATAAGGGTTTGTATCTCATGTCCGATTCGGAAGAGACTAGGGATGAATCGCAAAGTTTAAATAGAAATAGGCCAATAATTTGAGTGTAGTACTCCATTCCCACATTAGTTCTGAACGAAGCCCAAGTTCCAAACGAAAACCCTCCAAATGCAAGTGACCAAATAGTAAGCTGTTAGGGTAGAAGCGCATGATCCCGTGGTTAGTAGGGCCGAGCGAGATAGGCCGCTAATGGAGTTCAGCACCAACTATTTCTCTTCTACCATGACAGACGAACTGCTATTAAGTGTTCATTCTTATTACAAAATTCCAGATAACATCCATCTCTTCTCGCCAGGGGAAGGCAACGTCCCCATCCGACCACCAGTGAACTGTATAACCCTATACTTGGGTTTTTGGAGGCATGATTGAGGCTCCCACGTCAACCTGTCCTCTATAACTTCTTTTCTAAATATCAAATCTGCCCGACCCAGTTGAACCCAAATAGACGGCAGGACTTAATTGGCCTATGGGTTATGTTCAGGCTTTAGGGCTGGCCGGACATCACCCTGCACATGCTCAAGTACCTTTACTAGCTCAAAAATGCACCGAACAGTCGGGGCTTATATTACCTTCAAGCATACTTTTCTGAGGCCCCCCGCGCAGAGGTTGACAACTCTAGATGCGCTGTTCCCATTCTTGGTCGGGACATATCCGACAAGTA
Source organism: Parasponia andersonii (assembly GCA_002914805.1). Lineage (NCBI taxonomy): Eukaryota > Viridiplantae > Streptophyta > Magnoliopsida > Rosales > Cannabaceae > Trema > Trema andersonii. The sequence goes on from JXTB01000446.1 coordinate 205,769, forward strand.
GGGAAAAGGGAAATGGTTCTATGCCAAGATGTCTTAGGACAATGTCATGGGTGGCTAACTGCCGAGGGGCACATGCCCTATCCCATCTGCATTCCAACTTAGGAGGCAGTGGGCGATGTGGCATACGGAGGCAGCCGACAACAAAACAGTCGCTAGGGCCATCTCAATCATAGGACTCAACTGTCGAGACAAGGAGGTCGGCAACTTGTTCACCGACATAAATTTTGAGTATACAGGGTGGTACCTGCTGAAGATTAGGACTGCCTTTGAAGAATTCATCCGAACAAGTCCTGCTCGGATTGTTCCTAATGAAGTAGGCCTCTCTAATCGTATTGAGCAAGCATAGAGGTGACGAGCCCCTATAAGTAGGAACGTTTCACTACCACCTCCTCAGGCTGACCTAACCCTTCTCCCTCCAGCCCCCTCTATTTCTTTGAGGCCAATGAGTCCAACACCCTTTCCTTAACATCTAAGTGTCTCTGATGAGCAAGGTCCCATTGGGAAGGGTCTTTAGAAGTAGATTAAATCTTAACCTGATTTTTAATTTTTCTATTTGCAGAGCACGATATGTCTAGTGTGGACCCTAACTTCGGCGCCCTACTCACCCAAAACTGGGCTCGTGAGGGTAGTGGCCAGAATTCATCGAGCAATAGCTTGAGGTTGACCCTTCCACGCAGTACTCTTCTTAGGACCTCGTAGCTTCCCCCTAACCCTCTTAATCGGACCTCTCCATCCTCTAGCTTCCCTGACAAAAGGCTGATGGACATGCCTCATCCTGACTAGCCCCCTGCTAAATAGTTGAAAACATTCTTAAATGGGCCAATGGATAAGATGCATGCTACCTGTTCAGATCAGCTGGTTGAGGATTGTCGGAGCCGCTCGGACAGGGACTTTGCTGCTTTTTTCTCAGAGCACACATCTCGGGTACTTTCAATTCCTTCACTTTGTTTCTCTTACCTTCGTAATTTCCTAATAGTTACTTTTCAACTCATGGCAGTAAACCTTTATGAATGAACTCATGTATGAGCGCATGAGGAACATGTTAGCTATTGCTGAGAGAGTATCGCTCCAAGTGCAAAATGACCAAGGAGGAGTGGGAGCAGTAGTTGAAAAGGGCCGACGACACTGAAAAATACATTGGTGAGGAGAAAAAGGCCAAGCTCGAACTAAAGCGCCAAGTCGGCAGTCTAAAATCCAAATTGGAGACCTCTCAGATGAGGTAAAAAAAAGCCATTGTTGAGGACTAGATAGCCACCCAATACTATCACTCAGACCCTTCGTAGGACACATATGAGTTAGGTTTTGAAAACCTAAAGGCAGCAATGGTTACCCAGTACCGAGACTTGGACTTCTCCTTCCTGGAAGAGCAAAATACAGCTGCAACTCTGGTTCTTCAGGAGTGCAACAGGCCCGAGCGACCTCCTCTAGCTGATCAGGTGTCGACCACTTTGCTGAACAACTAGATCCCTCTGAGCACTCCAGCTAGTTAAGCTCACCCCTGCGTAGGTTATCTTTGTAAAAGTTAGGGTTTTGGTTTATTTTTTATTTCTTCGAGGTCTAACCCTGTTTTATTTTGTAAGGATAATTGACCCTTTTAGGTTAACTCCTCTTCCGCTCTTTTGTCTGAATGATCTATTCACATACATATATATATATATATATATATATATCAATTTTGGAATGAATGTCTCCTATTTTTGCTTTTACATGGCAATTTTTACAAAATTTTTCCTACAGGTGATTCTACTACTGCTCGGATATGCTGGTAGTAGGCGGTGGTGGGGTGTGGGTGTGACCAACTCTCCCTTGCCCCTTGTTTTTCAGTTTAAAAAGTTAAATTTTAAGTGGAAAACAAAAGTAAAAGATAACACGAATCCATTAATTTTTCTATTACATGCTTTCTTTATACTTACACAATTTGGCTAATGGTAATGTTTTCTCAAGTGCTCAGCATTCCATGGATATGGTGAGTTATTGCCCCCCATGTCTTGCAGCTTATAAGTTCTTGGTCAGAGAATCCCAGAGACTAGGTAGGCCCTTCCTACTTTGGTCTAACTGCACCTGCTCCAAACTCGGTCGTATTTAGGAACACATGCCTGAGAACTAGTTCCCTGACTTTGAATGTTCGTACTCAGACCTTTGAGTTATAATATTGAGCGACAGCATGTTTGTGAGAGGCCTTTCTCATAAGAGCCTCCTCTCTTTTTTCCTTGATCAGGTCAAGATTTGCATGCAGACCTTCTTCATTCTCCATGTTGCCTTCTGTGGGATTTCGATCCTTATAAGCTTTGAACCTGTAGCTTGGCATGCTAACCTCAGCAGGTAACATCGTGTTTGTGCCGAACATCCAGGAGAATGACATCTCTCCTATTGCGATCTTTTTAGTTATATGATGAGCCCATAGCACACCTGGCAGTTCATCAGCACAGGCTTCCTTTAGCCTCTCTAGTCTTTTCTTCAAGTTTTCTTTGATCATCTTGTTGGCCACTTCAACTTGGCCATTTGACTGAGGATCATTTAGGGAAGAGAGTTGCTTATAGATCCCCTAGCTTTGGTAAAATTGCCAAAGCCTTGGTTTGTCAAATTACTGACTATTGTCAGTCACTATCGAGTGGGAAGATATTTTTCAAGATAAAGTTTGTGCAGTTTGCTTCAGCCTCAACCCACTTAGTGAAGTAGTCAATGGCAACAATTGCAAACTTTGCTTGTGCTCAGACATTAGGCAAAGGTCGATTAAGTCTACACCCTATTTGGCGAATGACTAGGGACTGATGTTCAGCAACAGGTGTTCTGGGTACACTTTTGAATAGTAGGCAAAGCACTGACACTTGCCCCATCTTTCCACTATTTCTCCTGAATCTTTTGTCATAGTCTGCCAATAGAACCATTGCCTTAGAGCCTTATAAGTAAGCGACCTTAGTCCTAAGTGGTTTTCACACCCTCGTTCATGTATTTCTTTCAATATGTATTCAGCTTCTTTAAGACAGAGACATCTCAAGTATGAAGCTGTATAACCCCATCTGTAAAGCTTGTCTCCTGTGATGGTGTATCGATTAGACTGGTAATTGATTTTCTGAGCTTTATTTTTATCATCAAGTAGCTTACCAATTTCAAAATAATCCTTGATCGGGTCTATCCATGAAAGGACCTAGCCTATGCACATGGTCTTTTCACACTCTTGGGTGGTAGGCTCAGACAACATCCCGATCAGGATCTACCTAAGAGAGTTCTTGACGAGCCTCGAGATAAGTCCTACGAGGCTGTCGGCCTCAGCATTCTCAACTCTTAGTACCCTAGTGATTTCATACTAAGTCATTGCTCCTAAGTGCTCTTCTGCTTTTGCGAGGTATTTGAACATATTTTCCTCGTTCGCCTGGTATTCTTCCTTAATCTGGTTAACCACTAATTGGGAGTCGCTGAAGATTTCGACATGTTGCACCTAGAGCTCCTTTGCCAACTTTAGACCTACAATCAGTGCTTCATACTCAGCTTCATTATTCGAGGTGCTGATACCAAGCCTTAATGTATAACTGATTTTCTCTCCTTTAGGGCTAATAAGGATTAAGCCCGCTCTACTCCCATTTGTACTAGATGCCCATCTACATAAAGCTGCAAAATAGAAAGTGATCAGACGACTTCTCCAATGTCCTCTTTGGTGCTTTAGAGGTTCTTTCCTTGTTGTAGCGAACCTTTACCACCTCGGTAGGATAAGTGAACTCGACTAAAATGTTAGCTAGTGCATGTCCCTTGATTATGGTTCTTAAGACAAACTCAATCTCAAATTCGCCAAGCTCTACGACCCACTTTGTGAAACGGCCAGAAACATCAGGCCTTCAGAAAATTATTCTAAAAGTGTAACTGGTAAGAACTTTAATTGTATGTGCCTGAAAGTATGGTCAGAGTTTCCTAACAGTCGTTATTAAAGTAAGACCTAATTTTCAATTTCTTGGTATCGAGTCTCAGCGTCGAGAAAGGACTTGCTAACATAGTATATCGGTACCTGTGTTTTTCCCTTATCCTTGCCAAGTCCTCCACTCACCATGTTCTCTGATACTGTCAGGTATAAGATTAGGCTTTCTCTAGGCACAGGCTTGCCCAGAGTTGAAATTACTCTAGACAGGTCTTGATTTCTTGGAAAGCCTTCTCGTATTCTTCCGTCCATACTAGGTCTCTTCCCATTTTTAATGCTTAGAAGAATGATCGGCATTTATCTGTCATGTAAGCTATGAGCCTCCTCAACACTGTCACCATGCTAGACAAGCTTTGGATTTCCTTTGTAGTTCTCGGGGAACAGAGGTCGAGTATCACCTGGATCTTTATAGGATTTGCCTCAATGCCTCTGTGGTTTACCATGAACTGAGGAAATTCCTATATTCAACCCCAAATGCATACTTGGCAGGGTTTAACCTCATTTTGTATTCCCTTAAGATGTCATACATTTCCTTCAAGTTCTCTACGTGGATAGAATTCTTAAGACTTTTGACTAGCATGTCATTAACATATACTTCTGTTGTTCTCCCAATCTATTTTTTGAACATCATGTTCACCAACTTTTGGTAGGTCGCTCCAGTATTCTTTAGCCTAAACGGCATCATTAAGTAACAATACATGCCTTGGTTGGTTGTGAAGGAGATCTACTCTTCATCTTCCAGACATATATATTTCTGGTTATAGTCTGAATAGGCATCTATAAAGCTTAAGAGCTCGTGCCTAGCCATTGCATCTATTAGTTGGTCAATTCTTTGTATGGGAAAAGTCTTTTGGACAAACTTTATTCAGATCTGTGAAATATATGTAGACCCTCTATTTCTCATTCGCTTTCTTTACTAAGACTACGTTAGCCAACCACAACGGATAGTTGACTTCCCTTATGCACCCGACTTTGAGCAAATTTTTGAACTCTTCATTAATTGCCTTGTACCTTTCGGGGTTGAATTTCCTCATCTTTTGAATAACTGGCCTTGCATGCTCATTTACCTTCAACTGATGAACGATCACCCCATGATCTATGTCGGGTGTGTCTTCATGTGACCAAGCAAACAAATCTTTGTACTCTTTCAGGAAATCCACAAGCTTTTCCTAGAGTTCATCCGACAATTTAGATCCTATTCGGACCAATCGCTCTGGATGTTGGTCATCTATTTGAATAAATTCCAAGTCCTCCATGGGTCCACCCTCCTTTCCTTTTGCTCTTCTCGAGGGTCAAGGTCACTCATGGTTTTGACCCTTATGAAAAAACCTCCACATCATCGACCTGGTAGATTATGGATACCATGTGTGCTTTTTGGTTGGACTTTGTTGCCATGGCATAATACTCTTGTCCTGAGGTCTGGTCACCTCTGACTATCCCGACCCCTTCTCCAATTGGAAACTTCATCATAAGATGGTAGGTTGACATCACTACCTTTAACTTGTTTAGGACTGGTCGACCAATTATAGCATTGTACATTGACCTCTGGTCTACGACTAGGAAATCTACCACCTAGGTGATGGCAGCAGACTATTCCCTAAACATTATGGGCAGTCCGATCACAACTTCAGGTTGGACACATTTTCCCACAAACCCATATAATGGGATCCTGGAGGGCCTTAGTACTACCCTACTGAGCTGTTGGTATCAACTAGGACCCAAAAGACTTGTCCGTTCGTGATCCTGAGTACCACCATAAGGGCATCGTTGTATGGATGGATTAACCTTCTAGCCTCTTTCTCAGTAAACGTGATTGGTGCCGACTCTTGTTTGAAGTGCTTGGCGATGTGTTTTGCCAGGTTCACTTTGTGTACAGAAGCAACCTCTCGAGCTACTCTTATTTGACCTCATTGGGTGTCAGCTGAATCGCCCGCTGCTGGTCCTCCCGAGATAGTTCGTATCTCATAGGGTACTCCATTGTTGTTGCTGCTCGAATCGGCCTACTTGCCTACACCTATGTTTCTAAGGGAAGCAAGGGCATAAGTTCGTTTGTCCTACTCAGCAGCTCTATTCACATACTCCCTCAAGTGTCGACAGTCTGACGTGTTATGTCCCAACTCTCTGTGGAATCTGCAAAACTTGTTCTTGATCCTTTTCTCTGGTGGTGCCTTCATCGGGAGTGGAGCTTTAAACATGTTCTGCCTTCAATCTACATTAAGATCTACTCCCTCGTCGTGTTCAGTAGGGTATAGTTGTTCTATTTGGGAACGATCACTCTGTTCTGGCCTGGACTAGGGGACGAGTGTTCTTTATGCTGAGATGGTGTAAAGAGTTGCTAGGAGGTAAGATGTCTTGCTTACTCTTATTTTGCTGTTGCCCACTGGTTCCCCCTTTACTTTCCCTCTCCTCCTTGACTCCCCACTTGTATCGACCATAGGGGTGATGGTGCCTTTTTTTATCCTAGTTAGGAAATACTCATCAGCGTTTGCAATCTTCTGAGCTTTCTATTTGAATACGGCATATGTGGTAGGTCTCTTCTTGCTCATGAACCATACCAGCTTCTCATGTCGCGTCCCTTCTTGGGCTACATTCAAGATTGTTTCTTGAATAACCACCAGGCATTCAAGCACCGCAATAGTGAACTGGGTGAAGTAAGACCTCAGGGATTCACTTTCCCCCTATTTTAAGATCCGAAAGTAACTTTAACCATTCTGTTGCCTCGCACAAGGTCTCAAAAGCTTTGATGGACATAGCTTCCAACCTACCATACCAAATTTGTGCCGAGCCCATTCAGGTGAGTGGAAAATTGTTACAGAATGTCGCGGAGTCGGCTTTGGCTATAGTCATCCATGCCTTATAATTTTGTACGTGATGAGCTGGGTCTCCTTTGCCATCGTATAGGGGAATGTTTAGCATTTTAGAATGATAGGGAGAATACGATCGTGCTATTTCTGCTCGTTTTTAGTCAGTTTTTGTTCAGCTAGGAGTTGATCCACTTATCTTTTGAGAGCCTGGTAATGCTCGTCTCTATCTCTCATCTATTGTTTGGGAACCAACTCAGCCTGCACTATCTGTAGAGCAGGTTCACAATTTTGCTAGTGGGGGGGGAGGGGGGGTAGTAGACCTGAGCCTCTCTTCTTTGCTTGTTCAACCTTTCTCTGAGATTCATAGTTCTAAGGTGTTCGAACTTTCTCGAAACATATGCGTCTGTGTTGTTCTTCTCGCTCTCGAACTACCGGTCCTCTCACCCTCCTAAGCGATTGTTTCTTGTTAGAAGCATAGGACACTTCTCGACGATGTCTTCTTCGTCTTCTTCTCCTTAGTATGCAAGTATTGTTGTTCTCCTTGGTTGGAGCTCCTCTGGTCAGATGTCATCTTGCTTCACTATCCTCGTCCCTGCCCATTTGGATAAAATTTCTTCTTCCTTCCTCTTGGAGAAGAGCCCTCTGTGGGGCGACAGGGATTGGATGAACAACATCTTAGCCAACAATATTTGTTAGGTGAGGTGTTAGACTTGCTCTCCGAGCTTATTGATCCTATCTCAGCATAGCTGAGGTGGATAAGGGGTGCTCACTTGGTCTTGTATCCGTTGAGGGGGAACAATGTTGGCTCAGTCTCGCAGGTTGTATTGTTGATTGTCTCTTTCACAAGTGTTAGTTTGAGTCTAGTCGGCTGTCGTGAACCAGATACTTTATTCAGTACTATAAAGGTTCAAAGGAAGTACTTGAATTGTTAAAAGTTACTAGGTAGGGCTACGTACTGGTTTTTCAGCTATTGCCCTCCTAGCGCCAAAATATTGGTGTGGATTTTGGTCCAATAACCAACTCGCGCCAAGCACCTTTAAGTGGTTCTTTCTCACAATTTTGTTGTAGGTGTGGTCTGTACAACCTTAAAAAAAGGTTATAGATGAACTTTTCACCAATTCATAATGGGTGGTACCTACCAAATCTCCTCCGCAAAAAGATAATTAGTGATATATACAATAAAATATTCAAATGAATAGTAAACTAGTAGATGAGCTGTAGGATAAGAAAGGACAAAGAGAGAAATAGAGCTTTGGAGATTTATAGTAGCTCTATGGTCCCCTAAAAATTAGGGTTGATGTCAACATGTCGTTAAAAAGATAGAAAGGAGTCCTACCAACCTATTTGTATAGACAAGCGTACGTGATTGAGCCAAGTGTCGGTCTCTCTATAGCTTATATTATTCTTACCAAATTCCTTGCTCGACGCTATATTGCTCCATGGTGATTGGCCGCTTCTTCTTGGTCCCCTAATCTTTTGCTATGGGTGCTCACCTGGTCGAGTGGTAATATGAATGCTGATCATGGGTTGGTCTCCTCATTCATTAACTTTCCCTCGATACCACGGCTAGGTCTCTCCTCGAGCTCCTACTCAACTAATCCTCGTGGTCTTCAAGGAGAAGCTAGTCACTGGTGACTCATTCTCGTGGCCCTAGTTAGTTCGTAGAGTGCTTGGTGTAGTTTTGTGCATTCTAATACGACATGTCACTTTTGTCCTGATATACGTGTTATTTTCTGATTGGTTTGGAGAAATTACCCTCAGCAATAATAATATAGCTCGAAATAGGAATAGGGATGAAGCAGGTCCATTACAAAGTTGGTAGGTAGTGGGCCTAATAAGCCACTTGCTTGTTTTCTTAATTTAGAGATTAATATTACTTCCTTTGATTAATTATTTAGCTTTAACTAGGTAAGTAATTTATTTAATAGATTAGAGGCTTTTTTTATGAAATTTCAATATAGAGCAGTTAATTTACCAAGATGATTTAATAAACTTATTCTCGAATCAGTTTTTATACAATTTATTTTAAATTTTGTAAACGGTATCTTGGTAAATAAACTGCTTTATATTAATGTCAGGATATAAATTTATAATAAATTTTAAATTTAAAGGTCAATATTAATAATAATCAAAATACAAAATATAATTTAAACAAAATGTTAAAATACAATACATAAAAGTAATAATATCAAAATAAAAGTTCAGCGGGATCCACTGCTCACAATACCACAGAACATGTTGAATTATACCCCACAGTTCTGTAAGGCGGTGCTACCTGACATGCCTACTTGCGTGTTTATGATAATATGTATATTTCTACTTTTAAGGGGAAAAAAACATCATGGTGTATCAATAGATCTACCTGATAGCTTAAGACAAAACAAGGTATAGGACTCTGCCGACAACATGGAACGATAAGAAAAATAGTTTAAATTAATAAATAAAAATAAATAAACCTCAATTGTGCCTCTGATGTTAGCATGAAAATTGCTGGAGCTACTACTTTGAGAACCACATATTACATCTTCCAAATTGCACAGAGGTTTGACAACTGACGATGAATTTGCGGAAACCTTATTAATGCTTCCTTTACTTTCATCCACCTATTATATTTGTATGACGCATTACTTAAGTTATTTTTCACCATTAATAATAATAATTAGTAGACCAAGTTTATCTGCTTAAGAGAAATTAGATAAATTAATTAAACAATATCCAATAATAAGTGTACAACCTTCTGTTTGTTGGTATCTGCTTCATGAGCTGATGTACTAATGGTATTTCGATTAGATTCCTAAATAAAAATAAAAAAGAAAAAAAAATTATACAAAGGAGCTTACGAACAAATATATATACATATTATATGTATATATATATATACACGCATATCAATATATATATATAGTTCTTAATTCAATGAGTATTATTTTTTTTATCTATTTATAAGTATTTTCACTGGCTGTTGAATCATTATCTAATTAAAATTTAATTACTGTAATGACATGCATGAAAAATGTATCATTATTGTTCTTTTTCTCTAATCATAAAAAAATTTTAATTAGATAAAACAATACCTCTATAAATAAGTAAAAGAAAATGCCTACTGGATTGGGTGCATTATATATATAAACAAATATTAATAAGAGGAGAGTTTGACATTTTTCTTACACGTTTCAGGCTGAACTTTTGCCAATGCTTGTAACCAGGCAAATTCTCTGTCAGAGCAGTCTAAATAAAAACGTGAAATATTAATTAGTAGACTAAGTATATCTGATTCAGAGAAATAATTACAGAAATTAATTAAACAACATCCAAGAATATGTGTATAACCTTTTGCTTGCTGGTATTGGCGATTGCTTCATGAGCTGACGTAGTAATCGTATTACAATTAGGTTTCTTTTCTTTTTCTTTTCTATTCTTATTACGATCAGATTCCTAAAATAAAACAAAAACAAAATATATATATATATATATATAGTCACATTTAAGATCAACAAATAGCTTTGCATGAAATAATTAAAGAAACAAATCGTAAATCAAATGAAAAAATACATATACAAACCATCGATCATTCCCTCCCTCACCGGCAGAGCTTGGTCTGACGTCGAATGATGAAGACACTAAAGCAAAGTCATGACCAACAACAAGTACTCTGTATACATCAAATATAAAATCCGTGATTATTAATGGACATTTTGATTTTTCCATAAATTAAAGATTTAAAATAAAAATAATGATCGAAATTTGAATGAAATTTGGGTAAGGCTTAAAGTGAGAAGAATCTTGAGCTAAGGAACTTAAACTCCCTATTTTATTTCTGCCATGTGACAGAATTTCCCAAAAATAGTCCTAAATCCCTAACTTTCTCTCACCAAGTTACCGTGTAGCTCAAATCCAGCCACCTCCTACTGCTGGTGAGCACTACCGTTTATTAGAGCTGACAAAATGGACGAACCAACAACGGCCTCTCCTGTCACTTATCATACTGCCCGTCGCGGAATTTCAGCGCACAAAGTTGCAACTTTTCGTGACAATTTTGGTGCTCCAGTTGCCGTTCAAGGCCGAGGACCACCACAGCCAGTGAGCCCAAGCTTTCTCTGGCCATTCTAGTCCCTTCACCGCCACTAATTTCAGGCAAATAAGCTTTGATGAGCATTTTACCAATTTTAGCCCTTTTGTAACAAAAAATGTGGCATTCATGTAATTATTTTCGTAAAATTCAGCTTGGAAAATATGGTTTTTGTGAAAATATTTTCAAAAAGGGACATTTTTATAACTTTAGTATTAGTCGCTATTAAATTCCAGATTTAGGCTCGAGACCTCAAATTCTAATTCACTAGATCTTGTTCGATACTATTATAACTTTCTTATAATACACTAATGTTTCTATCTGAAGACTCACTTCGATAATTAGAGACTTCATTACTTAAATAGACAACTCTATATTCTATGGTATAGTAAAGTATTTCATCTTCAATATGCAGAATACGAACAATTTAATTTAGACATAATGAAATAAAGAATATAATGTCTCCCACATATGAACTCATTATACGAATAATTCTTTATTACTTATTTTATGTCTTGGAATCTTTTAGATGTTTGCATAAGATAAACATACACATCACATGTATATCAATGGGACATAAATGAAATAGAAATTCATAATATGAAATTTATTAATAACAAATAGATACTAAATAATCCAATAAATATTGTTTATAATGTCTAAATAATAAACGGCTTTATAGGACATTATTCCAATAATCTCCCACTTGGCCTTTAAAGCAGATGTGACATATCACGTAGTTTCATTCCTTCTAGGTGGTCTTCAAATACTTTGGTAACTAAAGATTTGATAAAAGAATCAGCAAGGTTCTCTGCAGATGCTATCTTACTTACTATCACGTCTTCTCTTTGAATGATTTCTCTGAGTACATGATATTTTCTCTATGTGTTTTCCCCTCTTGTGGGTTCTGTGCTCTCTAGAGTTAGCAACTACGCCACTATTATCACAGTAAAGTTTCATAAGTTGTTGTGCTCCAGGTACTACCTCAAGATCCAAAGGGAAATTACGAAGCCAAACCGCCTCTTTAGCTACTTCAAAAGCTGCCATATATTTGGCCTCTATGGTTGAATCCGCAATACAAGATTGCTTGATTCTTCTCCATATAATGGCTCCTCCACCAAGGATAAAGACTGAACTAAAGGTTGATCTTCTAGAGTTTTTATCAGATTGAAAATCCGAATCAATATATCCAACAGGTGTTAGATCTTCTTCAGAATATACAAGCATATGATTTCTAGTTCTCCGAAGATACTTTAGAATATGCTTGACTGCACCCCAATGTTCAGGTCCTGGATTGGATTGGTAACGACTTACAATCCCAACAGCATAACAAATATCTAGTCTTGTGCAAAGCATGGCATACATGAGACTTCCCACTACTAAAGCATAAGGAATTTTCTCATCTGTTCCTTCTCTTTTTCTGTCTTAGGAGAATTCTCATTACACAGAATAATTCTTTTACGAAATGGTGTTAAACCTTTCTTAGAATTATGCATTGCAAACCTTACTAATATTTTGTCTACATATAAAGCTTGTGATAAAGCTATGCATTTGTTCTTTCTGTCTCGTAGAATCTGTATTCCTAGAACATAACAAGCTTCACCTAAGTCCTTCATATTAAACTATTGTGCTAACCAGACTTTCACTGATGATAATGATTCAACATCATTTCCAATGATTAGAATATCATCAACGTACAGTACTAGAAAAATCACTTTGTTATCCTGAATTCTTTTATAGACACAAGATTCATCTATGTTTCGTTCAAAACCATAAGACTTAATTGCTTCATCAAATCTTATGTTCCATGATCTAGATGCTTTCTTGAGTCCATAAATAGATCTCTTAAGTTCATAAACTTTTCTTTCTCGACCCTTTTCAACGAATCCCTCTGTTTGTATCATATAGATACGTTCATCAAGATTGCTATTTAGGAATACAGTCTTGACGTCCATTTGCCATATCTCATAATTAAGAGATGCAGCAATGGATAAGAGTATGCGAATAGACTTGATCATAGCTATAGGAGAGAAGGTTTCTTCATAATCGATAAATTTTTTCTGTATATAACCCTTTGTAACTAACTTTGCCTTGAAAGTCTCCACTTTCTCATCAATTCCTCTCTTTCTCTTATAGACCCACTTACACCCAATGGGCTTTATTCCTTCAGGTGGATCTACAAGTTCCCAGACTTTATTAGAGTACATGAACTCTATTTCGAATTCGATTGCCTTTTGCCAGAGATCTTTATCAACATCATCTATTACTTCATTGTAAGTGTAAGGATCAGATTCTTGGTCACAAGAATCTCCTATTCCCAAGTATCTTTTAGGTTATCTCATAACTCTCCCACTACGACGAAGATCCGATGTTTATTGAGTTTCAAGTAATTTATCTTTTCTAAATGCTTTCTCTATTTTATCTTCTATAGATGGGCTGATAACATCATTAGTATTTCTTCTAGAACTAACTTACTTTTGGACTTGAAATCTTTCATATAGTTTTCTTCCAAGAAAGTAGCATTTGTACTCACAAACACTTTTTTTTCTCCAGTACTATAGAAATAATACCTTCTAGTTCCTTTTGGGTAACCTATAAATAGACACAATTCAGATCATGATTCCAACTTAGTCATTTTTCCTTTCAACACGTATGCTGGACAATCCCAAATATGGATATGATGCAAACTAGGTTTATATCATTTCCATAGTTCAAATGGAGTCTTAGGTACTGACTTAGAAGGAACTCTATTCAGCAGGTATATAGCAATTTCTAAGGCATAATCCCAAAAAGATGTAGGTAATTGTGAATAGTTGAGCATCCAACTAACCATATCCAAAAATGTCCTATTTCTTCTTTCAGCAATACCATTTATTTGAGGCGTACCAGGTACTGTGAGTTGGGATAGGATCCCATTGTCTGTGAGAAATTCAGAGAATTCTCCAGAGAGGTATTCACCACCTTGATCAGATCGAAGGGTCTTTATGTTCTTTTCTAACTGCTTTTCAGTTTCCGCTTTGAATTCTCTGAACTTTTCAAAAGAATCCGATTTGTGTTGCATTAGGTAAACATAACCAAATCTAGAATAATCATCCTAAACGTAATGAAGTATTCAAATCCTCCTCGTGCTTGAATATTCAAGGGCCCACAGACATCAGTGTGTACTAATTCAAGACATTCTTGAACTCTAAGACCTTTTCCAGTAAATGGTCTTTTAGTCATTTTACCTTCTAGACAAGATTCACAAGTTGGTAATGGTTTGACTTCTAACGAACTTAGAGGTCCATCATTGACTAACCTTTGAATTTTGTTTAGGTTAGTATGACTAAGTCTCAAATGCCAGAGATAAGTTTCATCATTAGTAATCACTTTCACTTTCTTATGTTTAGATTCTATATGTTCAGAAACATTTTCAAGATTGTGTAATGAGATACTTTTAGGTTGAATAAAGAAAAGATTACTCCTATGAGTACCAGTGCAAATATGACTTTTATTCTTTCTAATAGAAACTTTATTGTCAAAATGAACAGAATAACCTTGTCTCATTAAACATGAAACAGAAATCAAATTCCGTTTAAACACCAGAATGTAATAACAATTCTTTATTTCTAAAATCCTAAAATCATCGAAATTCAAAAAAACATCTCCCATTGCACGAGCTTCAACTATTGAGCCATCTCCCAATCACAGCGTGAACTCTTCACTAGCGAACTTCCTAATTTTCTTGAACCCCTGCAAAGTATTACAAACATGGTCAGTGGCTCCCGAATCTACGATCCAAGAATCAATAGAATCAACCACATAACAAGCCTCAATGAATAACAAATTGTCATTATCTTGTTTGTCCTTACCGTTGTCCCTTTCCCTTTTAAGGGCTTGGTAAGTTTTGTAGTTCGTCTTCCAATGTCCATCCTCACCACAATAGAAACATTTTCCCTTGGGTTTGGCATCCTTCTTGGTCTTTTTTTTCTTTGGAGCCAGAGAAGCATGAGTCTTTTTCTTTCACTTACCTTTGCCTTTCGACTCAGGTTTGGAAGAACTAGCTTGAGCTACATTAGCCTTAGCTAACCCCGACTTATTCTTCTTAAGAATATTCTCTGTTATTTGCAGATCTTTCATTAGGACAGTAAGAGTGTAATCCTTCTGGCGAATTTCATGATCAATCTTAAATTGATTGAAGGTGTCTGACAATGTATTCAAAACCATGTCAATTTGGGTGTCACAATCAATTTCAACTCTAAGGATTTCCAGTTCGTTAAAGTATACGATGACTTTCATCATATGTTCCCGAACTGGAGTACCTTTCTTTTGACGAAGATTCATAAATGCACTCGTAGCCTCATTTCTAGCTTGACAACTGAGACTGACGAACATTTCATTAACACTCAGCATAATGTCAACAGCAGTATCTATCCCACGATATTGTTGTTGCAATATATTGCTCATTGAGCCAAGTATATAGCACTTAGCCAACACATTAGATTGCTTCCACTTATCATATAAGTTTCTTTCATCGTTGGTGGATTCCTCAGCTGGCTGAGCAGGACATGGAGTGGTGAGAACTCACTTATGTTTTTCAGCAGTAAGCACTATGTCTAGGTTACGTTTCCAGTCTACATAATTTTCACCGTCCAACTTATTTTGTGTGAGTAAAGTGGATAAGGGATTAAGTGCCATATCTACTGAAAAATAAATAAATATTCCATGTATAAGCAAACATCATTTATTATGTTTCGAATAATTAACATAAAGTATTTAAGCATACAATATGCAAGTGAAGTATCCCTAAGACTATCACTTATATTCATGATAATTTAATCTACCACTGATTACTAGCCTCCTACGGGAAGTCATGCAATCAGTAAGTCAAACTGAAACAATTTCAATTAGTAAATAGACAGATAACTTTTATCCCATATTTCTAACTACCATTCTTTGGTCCTCTAATCGATTAATAAGAACTCCTACGGGAGGATATTAATGTTTCGAGTTGAGTGTTTAACCATTGTTTAGGTAACTAAGCTTTCTATATAAGACTATCTCCTGCGGGCGATCAGTCTCATATAGTCAATCTAGTACCTTATCCTTAGAAGCTCATTTCGAGTATTAACCGAACGAAAAACCCTCCTACGAGAGCTCAGCAAGATTCTGAGGCAAGGCTCATCCTAATACATAACGAACCAACAATGGAGACCATAGGTATTTTATAATAAGGGATTTATAGATTTTACCCAATTATCTCACTAGTTTAGTAACCTAAAATCAATTATGTAAACATGTTCATATTTGCATGAGAGTAGCTCTAATTCTCTATATGACATGTTACTAAAGATCATATAATAATACTTAATTATTAGGCATGCATGCAACATTGTCCTAATAATACCAAAGTAGTAAGTAGATAAATAATTAATTATTAATGATTTATTAATTTCTAGTAATTTAAAAATATTTAACATTTAAATAATTCTAATTGATAAGATGATGTTAAATATTTAAATATGGAAGATAATATTTAAAATTTAAATTAGAAAAGATTTTCACAAAATCTAATTAATTTAAATAAAAGATTTAGTTAATTAAATCTCCTTAAATATCTCAAATTTAAATTACAACTTTTTGAAATCTTAATTTGAATTTAACTTCCTTAAATATCTCTCATTATCTTATCCTGTCAGATTTGAATTCAAAATTCAAATCAATATCTAATCTCATTAAATATTTACCAACCATAAATTCAAATTTGAAGATTTTAAAAGATATTCTGATTTAAATTTAAATTTCAAATCTTCACAAAATTCAAAATTTAAAAGATAGAAGATTTTAGAAATAAAATCTCTTACACTATCTCTAATTTGAATTTAAACAAATTTGAAATTCAAAAATAGATTACCAACTATCATATAATCAGTTTTAAAAATACTTATTCAAATTTGAATTTAAAACTAAAAGGATATTATCTCATAATATCTAATTTTAAAATATCTCTAATTATTCAAATAATAATTAAGATATTATGGATATCAATCATATCCACAATTCAAATTAAAATATCCTATCAATTTAAATTTCGAAAATTCAAATTTAATAAGGATTTTAAAATTTTGAATTTAAAATTTAATCAATCCATTTTCATAAAACTATGGATAAATTAAATTAATTTTAAAATGAAAATAATTAAAATTATGACCGAAAATACGAAACGTGTCGGGACAAGTTGACGGACGAAACGGTAAGCCGGTATCCGGCCATGCTCGGGACAACTACCGAGCGCCAACGGGTTCGCATAACGCTACGCGGCCTCGCTCGAGACAACTCCCGAACGACAACGGGCTCGTGTAATGCTCGCACATCAAATGTACAAGATGGCACCCCGAGCGGTGAAGGCACGGGAGGCCATCCACTGGCCATGTGCGAATTATATCCACACAGCCAGCAGGGCCGTGCCCGCGCGCCATGCGCGGGGTGATCCCGTGCAGCATGCGTGGGCTGGCCGCTTGCAGGCCATGTGCGAATCACATCTTCGCGGTGAGCAGGACCATGCCTGCCCGCTATGCGCAGGATTATCCCGTGCAGCATGCGCAGGCTGGCCGCTCACAAAACATGCTAGAAGCCGTGCGCACCGCTTGTGTGAGACAAGTTTCGATATATAGCATCGATATATTTCAAAGTGACACGAAATTCGAGATGCGATGTTTGTATATGTAGTCGTTGGCATGCCAAAGGAAAAGGCAATGCTTCTGGTCAAACATGTGTAGTTACAGAGGCAGATGATGCTCATGACCACACTAGCAGAGGCGTCATTGATGGTATAATTCTCATTTCTCACTCTTAGGCTCATATCTTATTTGATACTAGTGCTTCTCATTCTTTTACCTCCTATAGTTTGCTCAAATATTAGGATTGGAATGTTTTATATTGGATTATGTGTTGACTTTGGGAACTTTCAAGGGTGGAATTACTAATGTTTCTTTTGTCTGTCGTGGATATCTTGTTGTGATTGATGGTAAAAAGCTACTAGTTGATTTGGTTGTATTGCTTTTGTACTAATTTGATGTGATTCTCGATATGGATTGGCTATCCAAAATCGAGCTATTGTTGATTGTTTTAACAAGAGTGTGACTCTATTCTAAACGGTGGGTATCCTATTATTTACTGAACTCATTTGAATCATTTGAGATCGAGTCCTATTTTAAAAGCATGCATAAATGGAAGGAAGAAACGAGAGTGCTATAGGAATTTATTTGCCATCAATGGTGAGATAGGAACCGTCGATCGATTCCCTCAGATATCAGTGGTCAGTGAGTTTTTAGATATTTTTCGTGAAGATATACTAGGTCTACCAGCTGATAGGAGATTGAGTTTTATATTAATTTAAGGAGTCAGATGGACGATCTTTTCTAAAAAGGATTCATTAGGAGTAGTACCTCTCTATGTCGTGCTCATGTTCTCTTCACCCAGAAAACTGATGAACTATTTGATTAATTGAATCAGCTAACAATAAAGAACAAGTATCCCTTGCCACGTATTAATGAACGGTTTGAAACTTGGTAGATCGAAGTTATTTTCTAAGCTTGGTCTTAGATCTGGTTATCATCAATTAAGGATCGAAGAGGACATACCAAAAATTGCATTCAGGACTTGTTATAGTTACTTTGAGTTCTTGATTATGCCGTTTAGACTGACTAATACTCCAACAGTTTTCATGGACCACTCCAACAGTTTGTGATTTTTTCATCGATGATACCTTGATTTACGCTAAGACTCGAGAAGAACATGCTAAGCACTTAAGGATTATGCTTCAAACCTTAAGAGACCATCAACTTTATGCCTAGAGATCCAAATGCATCTACAGGATGACAAAAGTGAAATTCTTAGAACATGTTATATCTCCTGAATGAATTCCAGTTCACTCTTCCAAGATAAAATCTATCCTAGAATTAGGGAGACTAAAGAATGTAACTGAGATAAGAAGTTTCCTTTGTCTAGCAGATTCTTACCGCCGTTTTGTTGAGAATTTCTCGAGAATTGCAATACCTTTGACAAGGTTAACAAGAAAAACTGTCAAGTTGCATGGGATGATGCTTGCAAGGCAGATTTCATGGAAGTAAAGAGAGGGCTAACAACTCCATATGTTCTTACTGTTCTTAATAGTAATGAACCTTATGTTGTATACACCGACGCTTCTTATTCAAGATTAGGATATGTCTTAATGTAGAATCGCAAGGTAATGGCTTATGCTTGTCATCAGTTAAAGCCAAATGAGAAGAAGTACCCCACTTATTGCTGGTGTTTATTGGAATAAATTTCTGGAAAATATTTTCATAAAATTATTTTCAAGAACAACTTAGTTTAGTAAAATCAAGAAACACAACGGAATTGGTCGTTTATAATTTTTCTTTTTACAAAACATTTCAGATCGTGATCTAACATGAATTAACTCTTGATCTAGATAAGAACAATACTCAGATTCGCTCCACAACCTTCTCGTCTTCCCGTCTATTCTGGAAAGCTGTTTGATTGATCCGGTGGGTGGTCATCTTCTTAATTCCCAATAAAGAGATCTGTAGAAGAACAAGAAGATAATCTTCTCGAACCGATTTCTCTAGGATGGCTGAAATACCAAGGGCAGTGAATCCCTAGTAGTGGCCGATTTTCTCTGCTCTCTCTATCTCTCTGTTTTCGTGTGACACCCTTTTCTGTAGGGGTATTTCATGTATAACACTTGTATCTAGTTGCTAAAGAACTTTTCTCTCAAATGTAGAGAGATTAGTAAACCCTAATGGGCTTATTGGGCTCAACTGATCATCAAATGACTATTGGGCTTTAATTTGAGCTAGACAGAGGATCAAATGGATTCATAAAGCCCAAGCTCTAATGAACCATATACCCACTATCATAATTAACTCTTAATTATGATTGAGTCTTGTCCATTAATATTGGGGCACACCACTATAGGCCTAATATTAAACTCTTAGACTAAATGTCATTTATTTTCTGTGAAACTTATTAAAAATTTATTACCTTGATCCATTTAGCATACACTATACCTGTAGACATACCCCCAATGTAATGTCGTACTAGAAAGGTGAAATTATCGTATTACCCCTCTAGTACATATTTACCTTTGAGTTGTCATTTTTCATCTAATGTATAATAGTTAACTATGGTATTTGTATCTGCTTATACCAACACAGTCAAATTCACATAGTGAATACCGGGGCCCTGGTTTATATTATCCAAGTACTTGAAAAAACTCAAAGTGACATCATATGCATGGTGTCCATCATGAAAAACATTCTACACATTTCATATACCTTATCTTCCAAGATACTAGAGTTCGAACCATAAATCGGAACTAGTCCTTTAGTAAGTCAAAAAGACAAAACACATGAAAGTAAGTTCGTTAATCACTAGGATTAAGGTCTTCTACAATAGTGCTAGATTAGCAAAATTAGAAATTTGAGTTATGGCACTTAACCTCAAATTCTAATTCACTAGGTCTTGTTCGATACTATTATAACTTTCTTATAATACACTAGTGTTTCTATCCGAAGACTCACTTCGATAATTAGAGACTTCATTAATTAAATAAACAACACTATATTCTATGGTATAGTAAAGTATTTCATCTTGAATATGCAGAATGCGAACAATTTAATTTAGACATAATAAAATAAAAAATATAATGTCTCCCACATATGAACTCATTATATGAATAATTCTTTATTACTCATTTTATGTCTTAGAATCTTTTAGATGTTTGCATAAGATAAACATACACATCATATGTATATCAATGGGACATAAATGAAATAAAAATTCATAACATTGAATTTATTAATAACAAAAAAGATACTAAATAATCTAATAAATATTGTTTATAATGTCTAAATAATAAACTGCTTTATAGGACATTATTCCAATACTTATGACTTACAGTCAACAGTTATGATCTTTGCTGTTAAGATTTGAAGATATAATCTGTATAGTATAAAGTTTGAGATTTATTCCAATCGTACGAGTTTGAAATATCTGTTTACTAGAAAGGCCAACATTGTAGCTAATATAATTACCACTAAGTGTATGACTTGTCAGTAAGTTAAGACTAAATACCAAAGACCTCCTAGATTACTTCATCCTTTACCTATTCTGGAGTGGATATCGGATAAAACCACAATGAGTTTTGAAACAAGTTTGCCAAGAACTCAAAGAAAGAATGACGTTTTTGTGATAGTTGATCAAATGATAACGACCATTTATCTTATACCGATCAGGATTGACTCTTCACTCACACTGAGTTGTCTCTATATAGATAATATTGCTCGCTTGCATAGGGTACCATCAAGTATAGTTTCTGATAGAGATCCAAATTCTAGAGAACTTTGCAAAAAGCTTTGAGAACAAAATTGAATCTTAGTACAACTCTTTATCCTCAAACAGATAATCAATCTTAAGGAGACTATACAAATTCTAGAAGATATGCTTCGCTCATATATACTGTATTATGATAGAAGCTTGGTAGAGTTTGCTTACAATAATAGCTATCAAACCACTTTTGGCATGGCTCCATATTAGGTGCTATATAGGAGACCATGTATTTCCTTTAAAACTAATCAAAAGGTCAACAAGATCAAAGAGACTCAAGCTTGTTCAAAGTCACTAATAGAGCTATGCAAACCCCACAAGATGCGAGATAGAGTCTGTTGTCAGTAACAAGGAACTATTAGAAGTTAGCTCCAAGATACATTAGATCATTCAAGATTACTAATAAAATTGGTCATTTGTCTAATCGTCCAGATTTACCATCATAATTGGATTGAGTACACAATTTATTCCAAGTTTCAATGTTCAAGAAGTACATACCTAACTTATCTCACGCAATACAGTACACGGAAGTGCCCATCTAAGAAAATGTGTGTTATGAGGAACAACCAGTTTGAATACTAGGAAGAAAGCTCAAAGTATTTAGTAACAAAAAGATTTCATTTGTCAAGGTTTTTTAAGAACACTATAAGGAAGAAGTATTCTCATTTTAACTTAAGATTATACTTTGAAATTCAGAATGAAATTCTTTTAAAGATGGTAAGATGTAAAATATTTAATTTTTAATTAAGGACATTTTGGTCTTTTCATAAATTGAAGATTTAAAATAAAAGTAATGGTTGAAATTTGAATTAAATTCAGGTTGAGAGACAAGAATTCGTTGGGACAAAGTGAAAAGAATTTGATGAAGTTGGGGTAAAATTCAAATTTTTGGGACTAAATTGAATAGAATATTGAGCTAAGGAACTTAAACTCCCCATTTTAAATTTGTCATTTGGCAGATGCCCAAAATTGTCCAAAATTCCTAACTTTCTCTCTTCTTCTCACGTTTTCTTTTCCCTCTCACCTGGTTCCTATGCAGCTCAAATTTGACTACCTCTTGTCGCTGATGAATGTTGTCACTTCTCTGAGCTGACTCCCCATAACTAGATGAACAAACAATGGCCTCCTCTGCCACTTGTTGTCGCACCCGTTGCCAGAGTTCTGCACCTAAAGCTGTGATTGTGCGCGGTTATTTTTGGTGCTCTAGCTACCACCCAGCTGGCGAGCCCAAGCCTTCCCCAACCATTCTCAACTCTTCGCTACCATTAATTTCCAAGAAACAAGCTCAGGCGAAGTTCAACAATAATTCATGAAACTTTATGTGATGGTTGTGTGTTTTAAAGCATGAGGATGAGTGGTAGTTTTGTATAGAATGGATGAATGGCTAGGGTAGAAATCAATTTGAAAAATGTGATATTTGTGAAAATATTTTCAAAAAGGGACATTTATATAACTTTTAGAATTAGTCACTAATGAAGTCCAAACTTGGTCTCGAATTGAATTCTGACTTTGAATTTAGACTTAGCAAGATTAAGAGACAAGTTTTTATATATCACATGGATATGTTTTAAAGTGGCATGAAATCTGAGATACAAGACTTAGAATTTCACTTCATTTTGGCTTAGGATCCAAATTGATCAAGTTATATATTTAATCTAACTATTTTGAATGCTAAAAATTTAGTGATAACGTCCCTTTCTCAAAATGAGCTCACAAGATTCTGAAACGAACTCTCAAGTGACCAAGTTACCAATAGAAGATTCTATAGGCTTTGATAACTTAACATTGCTATCAAGGTAAGGCAAGGTTCAATTACTAAGTTTTATACTTATTTTATTTTAAAATTTTGATTTTAGAAAACTACATTTATTATGCTACCCGATTTTCATTCAATCACAGAATAATATCAAATCAGTTTTAAAGTATGATTTTCTTAATAAATGTATGGTTATTACACACCATATAAGATATTGTACCAAATATAAGATCACAAACTTGAGTTCTATTTTTGCATCATGGCATTTTTGATTATTTGCGAGTTGCTACATTAATAAAAGAAAAACTTAAGACCATGCGCAAGAATTGCTAACACACCTGTGAGTAGTGTCAGGATATTGTATATCTCTATTAAATAAGTATTACAAACTTATGATGAGAGGATGAGCGAATTCATATATTTAATTAATTTATGATATGTACAACTATGTGGCTCTGATTTTAGTTTTGAATATATGATTATTCTTGATCTCAATTATTTTGTAAATTTAATTTATAAATAGATTTGGTAGGATACTAACAATATAAGTTTAAAAAGTTGTCTTAATTCCAAAAAATATAATTAAATTCCTACTAAACATACGAGTACTTACCTCTTATCTTTTCCCCTATGAGGTGGAGTGAAGTTTAACTTGAGTAACTCCAAAACATTGTGATTAGGAGAGGAAGTTTGTATCTAGTTTAATAGTTAGTAACTAGCTAATAACTCTTATTTTGGATTTATAATAGCACTTTTAGGCTAATATTATGGGTTTAGCATCTATTACTTATTATATTTACTAGTGATGATGGTAATAATACATGGATATGTTTTATTAATATTATTTACAATCTATGTGTGATGATAATCTTAAAACATGGGAATTTATAATTTAAATTATCACTATAAGCTTTTACAAAAGTTGTCCATACAAAAGTTGTGCATTTTCTAAAAATTTGAAGTTTTTATATTTTCCTAAAATAACTTGTGAAATTACTCGTCTGCCTTTGGCCTAGGGTTCAGAAAAATGAAATTGAACAATAAGAACTTTAATGAAAAATTATGAATAATTCTACAAATGCCGACTTATAGAGATATCTGTTGTGATCAAAGAATATTGAAACATACAAGGTTGAGGGAGCAGTACGCTTAAAGGAATCCTGAAAGGTGTGAAGGCGTATATATATGCTACGACGTTGGGAAAAAGCCTACGGTTAATAGGGTCTAAGAAAATTGAAAGTTAACAGTAAAAACTTTATTGAAAAATGATGAATAATGCTACAAATACCGACTTATATAGATGTCTGTTGTGAAAAGGAGGGTTTTGTTGGTTCTTCAAGAGTGAAGATCACAAGATTAAATGGCGATTTTTTTTCCTGATCTAACTGAAATATTAGTATGTTGTTAGCGACAACACAAACTGCATTTTGAGTGGCTTGAAATTTTAGTATGTTGTTAGCGACAGACCCAAACATTCTTTGAGTTTGATGATTGTTGTTGATATCCAACTTTAGTTGACGCTTTGTTGATGAATAAATTCCAGATTTATTGTTAGAGAAGAACTTGTTGTATCCTATTGATTATTATTATTAGTGGAAAATTTGAGTGACCTAAGGCCCGTAGTTTTTCACATAAAAATTTGGTGCGTTAAATCTTGTGGATTGTGTTAGCTTATCTTTGTGGGTCGCACTGATTTATATTGCCTATTCTAGTTGTTAGATATCGGTTAGTTTCCATGCCCGACCCTATTTTTCTTTCCGTTTCTCTATTCTCTTTTGTCTGCTCTTCTTAGCAAAGCTTCACTTACTGTAGCTTCCATTCAGCTCACTTATTCTTTAACAACTCTTTTTCTCCGTTATGTTTGTCCTCACATTCTTTCTTCCTCTCTCTCATGTTCTTTC
Organism: Parasponia andersonii; assembly: GCA_002914805.1. Taxonomy (NCBI): domain Eukaryota; kingdom Viridiplantae; phylum Streptophyta; class Magnoliopsida; order Rosales; family Cannabaceae; genus Trema; species Trema andersonii. The sequence goes on from JXTB01000446.1 coordinate 230,577, forward strand.
TCACCCAATGTCATAAGCCTTCCTTCTTTTTCTCCTATTCAGTTCTCTTTGTTCCATGAGTCCATAGCCACCAAAGCTCTCATGTGAAGATTACCAATTCCAAAAGGGTTATCTTTGGTCTCAAATTATTCACAGGTACCGTCCTTAGTGACCTTCACCTTGCTTTCCTCTTCCAAGACGTAGCTACACGACCCAATATCAATCCATATCTTTCATTTTAGCACCTCCATTGACTCATCTTCTAACCATCATCATCATTTCGCAATTCTCCTCGACCAGTGGCTATCTTTTCACTTCAATCTACCATATACAATAATCATCACATTTATCTTCTCATTTCACATAAGCCGATTGTCCACCTTGTTATTATCATCACCATCACCTCGTTATTTTCTTTACTCCCGTGACCTCCAACTTCCATATATCCATTTAAGAAGATGCAAGCTACCACGGATTGTAAAAGAAAGAAAGAGCAATGATGGTGATAATATGAAAAGAATACTATTACTACACGGATGATGAAGAATACAAAGAACACTAATGAACACTAATACAAAGGGAACAATAGGTATAATATAACACTCTTCTTAACCTTATTGCTAATAAAATCACCCTCACATGGGAACGGTCAATGAGAAATATTATGTAAGAAGCTCAATGGTTCACTGGGAATTTACAACACATCTTGGGAGGGATATATGCTAGGTTCACTTACCCTGCTTAGAACTAAAATTTTGCTTGACAGCACAACAACTCAAGAAACTATCCACGTGTTAACTTTATCACACATAAAATCAAGACCGGATCCTCCTAACCCAAAGCATGAAAAATCCAAAGATGCTAACATAAAATGAAGAAAATGTATTTAACAAAAGCATACCAAAATGTTAGTGACGATTAAAGTATTGAAAATCGTTTAAAACAAAATTTTTTCTTGTATTTTAGCCAATTTAGACAAAAAAAAAAATAGACCCAGGCCATTCAAATCAACATTTTGGTTTGTTTGAGAGAGAACATACACAAAAAATTCGCAAAAACCATAGATAACAACACAAAACAAACTCAGACAAATAGCCAGGGTGAGAATATACACCCAAAAAAAATTCAAATCTCCGCAAATCTACCCCATTCAAATCCTTAGAAGTCAAACAAACTAGGGGAAAGAGCTACCTGGACAGAGACTGCGATAATTCGTAAAAGACAGAACATTTCCTGGTCAGAGAGAAATAACAGAAAAGATTATCAAAACTTGAAAGGTTCCACTTGAAAGTTGAATGTCTAGAGGAAAAAAATTACGAAGGGAAAGTCATGGAAAAATGAGAGAAAATTGTTTTCCTAATTAGCTTGTCAATATTATATCTGTTAAAAGACGACAACAAAACTAATTTATTCTTTCTGTGGGAAGAAATTTCATAATTTTTTGTTTGAATTCAAACAAGAGAAGATAGGAGTTTTTTGAAAAAACATTTTCTTTTCTTCCAGAAATCCAGGAAATTAATGAAGCCTAAATAAAATGAAAAATAAATAAGGAGAGAGATATAGGTTTACCTGGTTAGATGGGGAGAATTGAGACTCAAGACACCAAAAAAAAAGGATTTTTTTTTTTCTGTTACAGTGCAAAAGCTCAGTATCAAAAGAAAAAAAAAAAGAATTTTTTCTCGTTGAGAGCGTAAGACTAGCCAAAAAGATATGGAGACAAACCCAGTTAGGACAGAGAGCGAGGTAGACAATGGCTATATATGGAGGGGTGAGATGAAAAAAAAAAGAATGAGAAGTTTTGGGTTAAAAATCCTAGGGTTTTGAACATTCCGAATAACTCAAACGACATCGTTTTATTAAAATTTCAAAAAATAAAATAAAAGTATTTTTTTTTTTTTTGAGAATAGAGATGTCAATTTGAGCTGATCCACGACTTCTTTAGTTAGATTAGACTAGTCTAATCTATTTGACACCGCTAGCCGCCGTTCTAAATTAATTTAGAAAGAGAAGGCAGCCGAATATAACTGCCAATTTTTTTGGAAATTTCCCAGTGGAAAGTCAAAGATGCATCGCTATATGGTAAAAAAAAAAAAAAGCACCCCTTTTAACCCGCCCCTTTTGTGCCATCATGCAGTCCGTCGGCATAGAGTTCTCAGACCTAATTTTTTTGTACTCAGTATTTCCCGGTTGCAATTTACCCATCAGCAATTGATTCTTTCCCCGACAGGCTCATCTTAATCTGTCGGGGAAAGTGGCATTTCTTGTAGAGGTATAACTGCACAAGAACACAAAATAACCATGTTATTAGAAACAAATTGATTACACAAAAGTATATGTATATAATATGAACACAATTACTCAAGACCGAACAAGAAGAAGATTCGTAATCTAATATGATTCTAATATGTTAGGACTAATAGCTAACTCTGTTTAGAAAACTAACTGAATGCTAACCGAAAACTAACAGAATGGTAGCTCCTCGTCGACAAACTTATACACATGGCTAAGCCTATGTACAGAGTAGTCAGCCCTTAACAACATGAACACAATTATTAAGGACCGACCAAGAAGAAGATTTCATCAACCTGAAAACCGGCGCTTGCTATTATTTCTGGCCTTGATCTCGATCCTGATCTTCCACATATTTTTGGAGCTTTCAGTTAAAAATTAGTCAACAATGATGTTGACACATATGAACCGTTTTCTGCCAAGGATATAGCTTAAGCTATGTTTGATCATGAGGGCTTAATAAAAACAAAAATCATTTCGGTCTTAATAAAAATCACATCTTCAAGAAAACCCTTCACCAAAAGCTTGTCATCTTTTTCTCTTGACGATATGTTGATTCAAATATATGATGCTCAATATACGGTCTCAAGGGACCTATATATGTTGATTCATATAGAAGGAGAGATGGATCAGAGAGGTGGTTGATGGCGGCGGACTGAGAAGAAGTAGTAAAATTTGGTTTATATATAGAGTACAGAATGATGGATGCCCTAGTAAGAGGTAGCTGCATGCCTGCAGTTAATTAAAAATTAGTTAGGTCTACAGTAGTGATAAGAATATTGTCGAAAACAGTGATAGACATCCATTCCGAGACCGTCTCGAGCGTGATAAGAATATTTTGTCGAAAGCAATGTGATGGACCTCTTTTTGGTCAAGGATATCCGTGAAGCTCATCATAATATTTTCCTTTTATTAAATGGCAACCGCATGTTGAGGTAAGATTATTATACTTGACTTCGTACAACATGAATTAAACTTAAACTATCAATAATAGTAGCTCATTTTTAACCTAATGATGCCAAAATATTATCCCCTCTACTTTGCGTTTTCTTAGTCGTTATTAAGACTTTTATGCGCATACACTCCGAGAGCCATAACAAAACAACCTTTTCAAAATTTGTTGAAATTTTATTTTCTTAATATACGTAAGAGGGAAAAAGTTTAAGCACAGTGACAACGTTTGCCCTTTACATATAGTATTATTTGTTCAAAAAACACATCTGACATCGTTTCTTTTCTAATATATCTTATCTTTTCTAATATATATATATATATAGACTCGTTCTTATTATTTGATAAAGTTTTGAACATATGATCAGTTTAATTTTTAGATCTTAAGTTTTGGGGACTAATTACAGTACATTAATATGCTACAATAACTAAAGTGTTATAAAATCAGCATTATAAGGGTATTGCCATTAAAATTTTCGTAACACTGCGTTTCTACGGAGGAATTACTATAGATGTCGAAAGTTCGCCCAGTAATATCCATGTTTAGCCGAAGTGATCTTAGGTCTGTTTATGATGATCTCCATTTTATTCTTTCCCTTTCCCTTGTTATATATTTGGTAGATAATCAACTTGACAAGATCAAACTTAAGCTAAATGATGTACCAGTGTGGTTTCATGAATTCTTAGAAGTATGTCCTAAAGATTTACCTTAACTTGCCACCAGATCTCGAACTTTTCCCCGAGTATATATATCTTCCTCACGCATCTCCTTTGTGCAGCGCTGATTCTCAGCCGGTGGCATCGACCCACATCCGAGCTCTGGCGGAGGCAGCTTCCTAGGCGACTGACGACCTTCTACCACCAGTAGTTGGCCAATAACGCGTAGCCTAGGCGTGAGGAGGACACCGCAAAGCTGCGGCCGATTTGTGCCCTTTTTTGGTGCTCCGATCACCGTTCAAGGCTGAGGACCACCACTTCTCGTAAGTCCGAGCTCCCTCCATCGCCAATAACTTTTAGCATAAAAGCGTCGGTGAGCATTTCAAAATTTTTGTCATTTATGTAACGAAAAGGGTATTTGTATAATTATTTTGGTAATATTCAACCATTGTTTGTAGAATTTTATGGGATGAATATATAATTTAATATAGGAGAATGAGTGATAGATTTGTGGAGAATTGATAGGTAGATCGAGAGAAAATCATATCTGAAATTTATAGCATTTATGTAAATATTTTCAGAAATTGGCATTTTGTAACTTTTATAGTTAGTTCCTAATTAAGCCCAAATTTATGCCTAGGGCCTTAAAACTGAAATTAGATTTTGGAAGTGGACTAAGTAAGGTTAAGAGACGAGTTTTGATGTATAGCATCAATAGGTTTCGAAGTAACACGAAATCCAAGACTCAAGACTCAGGATTTTGTCTATAGGTCGGGTCTCAGCTTAGGGTCCAAATTGATCGAATTATATTTAACCTAGTATTTTTGAGCGCTAGTAATTTATTGGTGATATCTGTTACTCAATTTGAGGCTTTATTTGGAAAGTTATCCCTCAAAGTGTGCTCACATGACCCTAAAATTATATTTCGAGCAATTGGGTAACTAACAAAAGATTCTACGGGCGATGATAGCTTAGCATAGCCATCAAAACGGAGTTGGGGTTTAATTACCAAGTTTAATACTTATTTTATCTTTAAAATGTGCATTATGACCTATTTCTTAAAATTTTCGATTTTCATAAATTTAAACGATTTGATTGAATATTTGGTGAACTCATGAACTGTTGAGACATATTCGATTGTACGGTTTTTATGCAGGTTTAAAATTTTAATTTTGGGAAAATATAGTTGTTATGTTGTCCAATTTTCAATAGATTATAGAATAATGCCAAATAAGTTTTAAAGTATAATTTCTTAATGTATTGGACGCATGGTTATTACACACTCTATGATATATTGTATTAAGGAATTAAGGTTTTAATCTTACTCACTCTTATTTAGTTTTAAAGTTCTAGCTCAAGTTAATCAAGGAATTAGGCTTGAAAATGAAAAATCAAGATACAAGATCGTGTCTAGATATGATATATTTCATGTCTTGGACTTGTGTTTGATTTAGTTCATTATATATAGATTCTCTTTGCATTGGCTCATACTTTCAAAAGAATTTTCAAACTATCTTAAGGTTAAAATGGTTATTTTATTTTAGAAGTTTGAAAATAAATATCATTTTTAATCTAGCCAAAATACCTTCAAAAAGTCTATTTTTAGTGATAAAAATATTTTAAAAATAATGGAATTAAAAAAAAGACTAAAAAGGAACTAAGAAAATCAATCAGTGGTTTCTAGTCCAAAAATGGTTGATTACTGACAATCAACAACTACAGCTTGGTCATTTGACTGTTAGAGCTAAACGTCACTATCAGACTCTAATGGCTAGTAAAAATGGTCGACCATTTTTTTGGCAAACAGTCAGTAATGATCAAAAATTGCTAATTTTTGAAGATAACTATAAATATAACCAATTTTGATGACTTAAAATAAGAGAATATGAATTTACATTGATATTTAATTAGTTTCTTCGTACAAAAGCTCTCTTTTACTCAACCTTAATTTTCAAATCATATTGAGCCAATCTTAAAGCATCTATTGTACATTGATCTCAAATCTCCTAAGCTAAAACTGTACTTATTAGTTTGTGAGGAGAGTTCTTGAGTGTTTTCACTATTGATTATTGAAAAACTATTGAGTGTTATGTGAGGTTAGTACCAGATTCATAAACAATCCAATTTAGGTGAGGTTGCTATCGGAGTCTAAACAACCTGTGTATAGGTAAGGTTGTCACCGGAGTCTAAACAACTAGAGTGTAGATGAGGTTATCACCAGAGTCTAAATAATTCGTGAGTTTGTGAGATTGACACCATTATCCAAACAATCCGTGCAGGTGTGGATTGGTACTAAAGTCAAAATGATCCAAGGTTAGGCATGATAGAACCAGAGTCAAGACAATTGTAAATGCTAGAGTGTACTTAAAAAGAATTCACTCTATTTGTAAAAGGGTCGGTCAAGCCCTCAATCTTGATCCGATGATAGAAAGCTCAAAACAAGTTGTCGAGAGCCGAGGATGTAGGCAAATCATCGTATTTGTCGATACTCATAAAAACTGAGTTTATATTCTTTATCCCTACACTCTTTACCTTAATGCAAACTATTTAATTACGTGGTTGATATTTATTGTACTTAATTGACTTGATATTATTATTATATATTTGGCATTATGGTTCATTTAGCCTCAAAGTTTCAAAATAATGATTTATAGTTTTGCATAGTTGAAAAGTTTCTTAATAAGTTTTAAAACTCAATTCATCTCCTCTCTTGGGTTGTCAATCTTAGGCTAACATATTTTACTTATCATAGGATCACACACTTAAGTTATATTTTAGCATCATGGTATTTAGATCGTTGGCGAGTTACTGCAGCACTAGGTGAGAGACCTAAGCTCCTGCATAAGATTTGTTGACACACCTCTAAGTAGTGTCAGGATACTAGATAATTCTGTTAAAGAGGTATTACATGACTTTAATAGGAGGATGAGATATATACTTGCTTGATTTATGATATGTACAATATTATGACTTTAGTTTTGGTTTTAGTTTTGATTACATGATTACTCTTGATCTCGATTATTTTGTAAACTTGATTTATAATGCAGGTTTGAAAATTTGTCTTTATATCCAAAAAGTAATTGAATTCCTACTAAATATATGAATCCTCAACCCTTATCTTTTCTCCTCTCAGATGGTGTGTAGTGTGACTTGAGTAACTCCAAAGCATAGTAATTAGGAGAGGAATATTATTACTAGTTTAGTAGTTGATAATTACTTAGTAACTTTTATTTTGGATTTGTAATAACATTTTAAAGCTCATACTTTGGATTTAGTCTATATTATCTATTATGTCTTATTATAATGATAATGGTGATACGTATGTATATTTTATGAATATTATTACAATTTATATTTAGTGGTGATCATAAACTGTAAAAATATATAATTGAGATTATTTTTATAAATTTTTATAGAAATTATTATTTTTTAAACTAGTTGTCATTTTTTCTGAAAAATTAAAGTTTCTATAATTTTCTAAAATAATTTATAAATTTTTACTTTGTGAAATTTTCTCTGCTACTTACCCGGAGTTTGATCCGTGATATTAAATATGATGTAAATGATGATCTACACCTTTCGCTTTCTCCTTCTTAAGTGGCAAGTACTCAAGTTGACCAAAAACTTAAAGCAGGATGACGTAGGTTCAAGAATCCAATTAGAAGTAATTACCTAAGTTCCATGCCATAAGATAGAAGCGATTTCTATTAAAATAACGACGAGGTTAACCACTCCCTCCCCCCTAGAAAACGAGCCAAAAAAAATTCCATGCCCTGACAAAGAAGTGTTTTCTATTAAAATAATAACTAGGTTAACCATTGGCCTCCCCCTGGGCAAAAAAAAGTGATTTCTGTTAGATATATATACAAAAGTACTTTCATAATAAATTTAAGAATTAACTAATAGGGTGGTTTGCAAAATAGACTATTTGAAAAGTGATCACTCTTAATAAATGTCCTATTTTAAAAACTCTTTGTAAAATAGCTTTCGAAATAATAACTTAAACCACATTTGCCACTTGCCATACTATTGAAAGGTGTATTTTGCAAATAAATTTAAAACGTAGGGATTGTTTACTAAATTTAACTTGTTTAGTTTACCTAATATTCCATTATAATATAAGTTATTGATAGTTCAAATAGTACTTATCCTGGTACATATAAAACCACCATACTATATATAAAACCCATCGTAGTCTAATATTACCTTATTTATTTATTCTTTTTTTGTAGATGATTTTTCGTTTTTTTAACTCGTTCAATCTTTATTGGGGCCAGGCCAAAGGCAGTTGAGGTGTTGCACTATCCATTGTTCTGGGATCTGGAAAAGAGGCTCTTGTTTCTTCAAGTCACGAGTGACAGAGTAGAAGATTCTGATCGTTTGAACGCACTTAGTCATAAAGATGTTTGTGAACTGGAAGAGAAAGGTAGATGCTAAAATAATCACTCTCATGGAAAACATAAGTATAGAAGTGGTCATGTAAAAGACTTATTACGACTCATGCAAAACATCTTGAATCATTATGGAAAATTTCTAAACGATATTAAGGTCACTTTGTTTTTACATTGTACTTTTGTATCTAATTTCTGTTTCAAAATATTGAATGAGGTATTTCATCAGTTTGAAATACTTTTTCCCCAAAATTAAATGTTTCGGACTTAAAAAGTAAACTTTATATTGTTAATCCCAAGGGACAAAATATGGTTTCCAAGAATATGTACATGGTTGAATTTTTAAAAATTTGGGGGATATATTTTTGTAATAATGTTAATGTGCATTCTATGCACATTTTTTATATTATTTATCATCTTGATTATTTGTGAAAGCCTCTTTATTCATGTGTTGGAAAGATATTATTTTGTGTTTTTACTGTAGGAACTGATGAAAAAGAATTTTGTTGTCAATTTGGTGGAAATGGGAAGTAAAACAGACAAAAGGAGGAGAACCAGCCAATAGGGGGACAAGAGTTCCCGTGGCGTAACTGCGTCACTAAAGAGGTGCAGCTGCGCCTCTCCCGCCACTCGGTAGCATTTTTAATGATTTTAAAAGGCCCAGATTGCTTTATTTTGAAGACCTAACAATGGAAACTCTTCTTTCAAGTGTGTTTGAATTTGATCAAAAAAGAAGCTAAAAGAGGTGGAGGCACATTTTTTAAGGCAGATTTGATTGGAGCAAAGATTACCAAATTGAGAGAGGCTTGGAGCTTGGTTCTTGGAGATTTCTCTCGAAGATTCTTTGAGATTCAAGCTTGAAGAATCAACTCCATAGTTCTTCTTCCTATATGTATTTATATATCTTCTTATTTTCTTCTTTATTTATCTTTGCGGAAGTTGTAATTGTGATATATTTAAATATGCTCCCAATTGTAAACTTCTCTTTGGTGATATTCATGGATAAGACTATGTCTAGCTAGTTTTCATTTCTAGGGGCTTGGGGTAAGTCCAAATGCTCTTTGCTTTGATTATTTTGTAATTTATTAATGAAATTTTATTGTTATTCATTTTGTGTTTTTTGATTGCTTAAAGCTTCTAACTAGATTGGGAAATTAATTAGTTAATATTTGTCTGTGATTCTAATGCTTAGGAAAGATTGGAATATTACTTATTTGATTTGAGAAATACATGCTTAGTTATTAATGAGTTCGGGAGACCATTAGCTTTAGGTTAATCTTTAAAGGTGGCTTAATGCATGTTTAATTAGTTGATTTAGGTAGGGATACTAATAGTTGTCAAAATACACCTATATGATAGTTATTTCTCACACTATTTTGTTGGCATTTATATTATTATAAAACTAATTGTGTTATTTATGTGTTTTTAGGTATTTTAGAACTTAAATGGAGAAAACGAGCTGAATTTGGGCTGAGAATAGTCTAAAACAAAAGAAATTGTACGAGCTAGATAGATCTAGTTGAAAAGGGTACAGTGTCGTGGCACTAGCAATGTTTCACAGAAAAAATAATCTACTTATGACTCAGCACCCTTGTACCAACTCCTAAGTGCCAAGACACTAGAGACGCAGTTTTCAAACTTCTCACTCAATTTTGATGGCCGGGTTTTCTAATTTGGGTGCGACTCAACCTAGACGGCTTATATAGTTAATTGCCTATATAAGAAAGCCTCTAAACTAGATGGGAATAAGTCATAAACACCTAAGAGCTACCTAAACACTAAAGACCTAGAGAGACTAAGGAGGAGAGCTTGGGAGCTACTGTAGCCACAACCTTCATTCTTCCTTCTTTCCCTTTAGGTATTATTTCTTTCTATTTTTCTCTTATATATGCTAGATTAGACTCTAGATTAGGTTATGGGTGATTTCAAGCTCTAAACAAGATTGTTAATTGATTTTCTAGATTTTATATATTTAATTATTTAATTAAAGTTATTTATATTCTTCTATACATATTGTTTTATGAACTATATTTTAATTAATTTGTTTAGGTGTACAACTAGATTATCATGATAGGATTCTAATATATACTAGAATTTGGATAGGATTCTAATATATACTAGAATTTTGATATGTCTTTGCTATATTACAATCCATAAGTAGTAAAACTATGGTTGATTTAATTGTTAGATAAGTTATCTATAGGGAAGAATATAACCTAGTTTAGATTTTGAGTTTGTGAAATTATAATATGGATCAACCTAATATCTTTCTATTCGTAATGCTTTTGTTAGTTAATTCTAGGGCATTTGCATAGCTTAGTTAATGAAAAGAAGTTAGCTATAGCATTTATCTAGTTCACATAAACTCTAAGGAAAAATAAGAATAACCGTGCGTTTGTAGGCTATTTATGGTTGATATATAGTTTAGTTAGATAACTAATAAAATTTGGTAATTAGTTAATAGGATTGTTTAGTGGTAGCAAATGAACCTTAACATATTTACTTTATTGTTTCTTTTTTTTTTTGTTTAGTTTAGCTCTTAATCTTTTTTACCCCTGAGGATTAGTAATAAATTTAGTTAGATCAATTCTCGTGAGATCAACCCTAATTGTCACTATACTAGATAATTACTAGGTTTTACTAGGTCATGGTAGATAGAGATAGGAAAGTTAATTAATTCAGTTACCCGATGACATAGCAGATACCAAGTTGCCTAGTTTACCTGAAATTTCATTTAACACTTGGGAGAGATAATGAGACTATAATTAACTCTTAAGTAATAAATTATAAGAAATTAATTAATGATTGCAACATAGGATAAAATAGATATTTAGAGTGAAATCAAGTTCCTAGGTCTTTTTCATAGATTTATCCACTTTTGCTATTTTGTATTTTCTTCAATATTGATTTTAATTTCTCTAATTGCATTTAGTTATTTATTAATAGCAGTTTTTAATTGAAATTGGATTAGCTTACATAAAATTAGATTGCAAATATCATAGTAATTAGCATACATAATTTGAAATAGCAATCCTTGTGGGTACAAAAAACCCAATATTTCTCTACTATATTACTTGTTGACACCTTATACTTGTGGTTGAAAAACCATATATTTGTGTGTTTATGTTATTGTGAACAAATTGACCTTATATATGACTAATTATTGCATTTATATATGGTTGATATAATTAATTATTCTGTTCTTGGTTTATTTCAAGAGCTTTTAGGACCACTATATAGATACTTTAGAAGCTGGTTTTCGAGGCTCTTGATTGAAGTATATGAAGTTATACACGTGAGGTGCTCTAATAAAGACATGGAATACTACGAGAAATTTTATGAGAGCTAAGTGAGAAGGACGCTGAATGTTAACATATATTACAATCTGAGTATATATATTCACTATAACAATCAGATGCAATAATGACGATATATTATTATCGCTATAGTCGACCTCTAAAGTGATGACATTCCTAGGTCATTGCTATAAAAGGTTAAAGTATAAAATTTGACCAAAAATCTCAATAGCAATGACATTGTCATAGAAGTAATGTTATAGTAGATGAAATGATAAATGTTTTAAATGACTTCATAGGTCTATCTACTCATGATCTTATTCATAATAATGAGGTCCATCTACTCATGATCTTATTCATAATGATGTGGATGTCGACAAAGATGATGCAGTATCACCTTTAATGTTTACATAATAGTATGATAATTTATTCGCAGAGGTTGAGTCAGAATTGTATCTTAGGTGCATACATTTCCCTGCATTGAACTCTTTGGTAAAGCATATGAATTTGAAAATAATGCATAAGTAGTAGAATAAATCATTTGATAGTTTATTAAAGTTATTAAAAGAGGAACTTCCAGTAGAGAACAAGCTATCAGGGTCACATTACTAAGCAAAAAAATGGATGTCTAAGTTAGGATTAAGGTATAAGTCAATACATATGTGCAAATATGATTATGCTTTATTTTGCCAAGAAAATATAGATAAAGAGAATTATTCTCGTGGGGTGAGTCAGTGGGTAGATAAAAATAAGAAGGGTAAAAAAGTATCCCACAAAGTATTGTGTTATCTCAATTGACACCATGGTTGAAAAGGTTGTATAGGTCGAGGCACATTGTAGCAAGTATGAGGTAGTATTATTCTGATCGTTCTAATGAAGAAATAGTGTTAAGATATCCTATTGATAGGGAAGTATGGAAAGAGTTTGATCGCTTGATTTTGCTAAAGAACCAAGGAACATACGGTTAGGTTTGGTAGCTGATAGGTTCAATCCATTTGGCAACATGAGTTTGTTTTATAGTGTGTGGCCAATGGTATTGACGACTTGAAACTTACCACCATCACTATATACGAAAGGGTCCTATTTTATGATGTAGTTGTTAATTCCTAGTTATGGGACATCAAGCTAAAGACTCGAGATGTTGCTAGTAATCGCACCTTCAAAATGCTTGCTGCACTTTTATGGACTGTTAACAATTTTTCGGCCTGTAGTAGTTTATCTAGGTGATGTGGTCAAATTTACAAAGCTTGTCCAACTTGTAACAAAGACACCTCTTCAATGAGATTGAAGATCGTGGCTTGTTATGTGGTCACAGATGTTTCGTACCAATTAATCATGTAATGAGAAGAAGTAAAGAATTTGATGAGAAATTGGAGAGAAGAAATCCACCTCAGTGGATCAGTAATGCATATATTTTAGAGCAGTTGAGAAAGTTGCCACCTGCTTTGCTAGCTAAACATCTAAGTTATAAAGGATTAAGCAGAAACATGACAAAGATGAACCAAACTGGAGAAAGAATATTATTTTTTTATGAGTTAGAACAGTGTTCTTCATTACTGTTAAGATTCAATCTTGATATCATATATATACAGAAAAATATGTATGATAATGTTCTTGGAACAATGTTGGGAATTGAAGGTAAATCAAAAGACATAGCTAATATATGATATGATTTGTCTGATATAAAAATAAGACCAGAGTTGCATCTGGCTGAATCGGGGAAACAAGTTAATTAAGCCTCAAGCACAATATACTCTCAGTGTTGATGATCGGTGTAAATTTTGTCAGTTTATTAAGTCTTTCAAATTTCTGCACAACTTTGTAGGTAATCCATGGATTAATGTAGTTGACAATGACATGAAAATAACTTACTTGAAATCACATGCTTGTCATGTTATAATGCAACATTATTGGCTCCTGGCATAAGAGCTTTTATAAACAAGGAGATATCATTGACCATTATTGAATTCTTTAATTTTTTTCAACAAATATGTGCTAGGAATCTTAGTAAGAAAGACTTGAAGAACTCCAAAGATTGCAAAATTCTTATTCTTCGCAAACTTAATTTAGCGAATATTTAGTTGAGCACAATAAGCCCAATAGAGTTTACTAATCTATCTATAGTTAAGATAAAATTTCTCTAGATGCCAGTTTTATGAGAGATACAGGAAAAACCCTTGAGAAGTAAGTGTTACACGAAAAATAGAGAGAGGAAGAGTAGAGAGAAATCAGCCAGCCCTTGGGATTCACTATCCTTGGTGTTTCGGCCATCCTAGAGAAATCAGTTCGAGAAGATTATCTTCTTGTTTATCTGTGGATCTCTTTATTAGGAATTAAGAAGGTGGCCACTCACTGAATCAATCAAATAATTTTTGAGAATAGATAAGAAGAAAAGAAAGTTGTGAAAGGAATATGGATATTGTTCTTATCTAGATCAAGAGTTAATATATGTTAGATCACGTTCAAAATATTTTGTATAAAAAAAATTAAAATGACCAATTCCACTGCGTTTCTAGATCTTACAAAACTATAATGTTCTTAAAAATGATTTTACAAAAATATTTTCTAAAAATTTATTCCAATGAATACCAACAACTGATACATCTATTATTTCAATTAAAATGTAAATAAGGTAAAAATGAAAAGAATTGTTATAGGCAAATGTTGGAGTTGTAAATTTCATACCTTTGTATAAAACTAAGTTAGAAAAGTGTTGCCTTTAGATTTCATCTAGGTATTGACTACCTTTTTGTTGGATCTCCTGTATGTATTCACTATATTATAGTAAAAATATGAAACTTTGATATAATGACATATAATCATTGTGATTTAATATTTCATTAGTTGTGGAGGCTTACTCCAAATGTTTTTAGATCTTTGTGCAATTATTTAGTATGTACTACTCTACTTTCTTCTAGAGATGCATATCAAGTGACACATGAGCCTTTTTCCCAATAGGACGATACTGGGATTGAAACACACTTAAGTTTCTTCTTTTTTTTCATATCAGTGTCAATAACATCCTCATTCTTTTCAGGCCAATTGAATTTTGTCTCAATCCATTTGAAATACATTGAACAAAAAGTTAACGCTTTATCAACAACGTAATGTTCAATAATAGATCCCTCAGGACGTGCATGGTTTCTAGCATAATCTTTCAACTTCTTTACATATCTCTCAAATGAATACATCCAACTAAAGTGAATAGGTCCGCCAAGTGATGCTTCTTTGGGCAAATGCATAACTAAATAAACCATGATATCAAAAAATACTCAAATAACTATTGAACTTTAATTTGAGTTAGACAAGAGATCAGATGGATCTATAAAACCCAAGCTCCAATGTATTATTTACTCACAATCATAATTAACTCATAACTATGATTGACCTTGTCCGTTAATATTGGGGCACACTATTATAGGCCTAATATTGAACTCTTAGACTAAATGTCATTTATTTTCTGTGAAGCTTATTATCAAATGATTAGCTCGATACATTTAGCTTATATTATACCTGTAGACGTACTCCCAATGCAATGTCGTACTAATAGGGTGAAATTACCATATTACCCCTCAAGTACATATTTATCTTTGAGTTGTCATTTTTCATCTAATAGATAATAGTTGACAACGGTATTTTGTATTTGTGTATACCAACACAGTCAAATTTACATAGTGAATACTAGGACCCTGGTTTATATTATCAAAGTACTTGAAAAAGCTTAAAAGTGACATTATATATATAGTATCCATCATGAAAAACATTCTATACATTTCATATGTCTTATCTTCTAGGATACCGGAGTTCAAACCATAACTAGAACTAGTCCTTTAATAAATCAAAAAGATAAAATTTATGAAAGTAATTTCGTTAATCACTAGGATTAAAATTTTCTACAATAATGTTGGATTAGTGAAATTAGAAATTTGAATTACGATACTTAAACTCAAATTCTAATTCATTCTGTCTTGTTTGATACTATTATAACTTTCTTATAATACACTAGTGTTTCTATCCGAAGACTCACTTCGATAATTAGAGACTCTATTAATCAAATAAAAAATACTACATTCTATGGCATAGTAAAGTATTCTATCTTTAATATGCAGAATGTGAAAATTTGGACATAATGAAATAAAGAATATAATGTCTCCCATATATAAACTCATCATACGAATATTTCTTTATTACTCATTACATGTTTCAGAATCTTTTAGATATTTACATAAAATAAACATAAATATCACATGTATATTAATGGAATATAAATAAAATAGAAATCATGACATGAAATTTATTGATAACAAATAGATAATAAATAATCCGATAAATATTGTTTATAATGTCAAAATAATAAACTGCTTTATAGGATATTATTCCAACATCAGTTACGTCAAAATGGATCCCTTGGAGTAATTGTCGAGTTGTACTCACTGGCCTCTAGGCCACATTTCTATGTCTCCTCATATTCTACATGTATTACAAACAAAACTCGATTCGTAGCTTATACAAGAGATTCTAAATAATTGACTCAAAATAATGGTATATTTGTTCCTAGGACTGATGAGATTATATTCTACTATCATTTAGAAGAAATTCAAGAATTCAATTATATAGACACATATTATGTAGTATTATTCAAGTGTAAATAATTTGATACTAATCCTAGAAAGATAAACATAAAATCAAAGAATGAAAACATAACAAGTGCAACTATCAATTCTGAGTAGTATAAAGATGAACCATACCAAGCTAAGCAAGTTTTTTATATTAATGATTCATTGAATAGTCTGAATTAGACGATTATAGGAGACTTAAGTTATCGAGGTGGATGAGATATTCATGATAATGATACTGAGCCAGTTATGTTGCAAGATTATAACTCCTTAAACTTTGTCTTCACTGTTTAATGTGGCAAGCTAGAGTCTATCAGTTACATTTATGGGAGTCAAAGTAAACTAGTTCAAAATTCCAAAAGTGAACTTTTTCATGATGTGGAAGAAGATGATTTTATTGATGATAATAAACTTGATCTGGATGACACAATTAACAATTATGTAGAAGAAGAAGAAGAATTGAGGTAGATGATGATGATGATGAAACTGATCAAAATGAACATGAAGATTAAATTAATAACAATGATGATATATGCAAATATTATTTATTATGCATTTTATGAGAATAATTGTTACATTGTCAATAAAATATATAATTTTATATTGCCATATTTGTATGCGTCGTATCATATTTATTCTATTCATCAATATTATTTAGGTATTTCTATTGTTAGGACATATTATGGAAGAGAGGTAGGTGGAGAGACCCATTAAACCCGTTTAAGATTCATGGCTTGTGTTAGTTAAGTACAAGGAATGTTTTTACTTTGTCTAAGTAATAAATAAATATACATTTACCGTTCATTTCATTTGATTGATTATTAATATTTTTTTCTTATTTGCAGCACCGATCGATGAAAGGAAACTTTCAAAGAATAGATCTTTAAACTTGCAGGAAAAACTAGACTCCTTGCAGCCAAGTGAATGACTCCCAATCAGGATTGATAAGCAAGAGATATATAGAGAACTATTAAAGCAAATCAGAAGTACTTTCCTCGTCCTATCTGGTTATTGGTTAGGAAGATTACAGAAACTTTCCACAAGAACTGGGCAAAAGTTTCTACTGAACAAAATGTGAAAATAGTCTGGTATCAAGGTAAGAATACTTCGTTTATTACTTCGAATATTTTTATTTTATTGTAGTTATTCTTGTTAATTACTTCAATTTTTAGTTCCAGAGGTACTTCAAGTATAAGAGTGTTAGTAAGGAAAAGTGTCCTTGTGTATTATAAAGCATTGACCATTCTACTTAGGACATGTATAAGGACTTGAAGAATGGCCTTAATATACAGTTCATGCTCACTAAGGGTGACGAGGAGAATCTTGACATTCCTTGTGCTCATCTAGCTATTCCTACTGATGTGATTGAAGAGGCTTAGAATAAGTGTGAATTTGTTCAACTCTACGAATTATAGGGTAAATATTTTTTTCTAATTATTCTTTTATGAGATTCATTTTATAACTATTACTCAATTACTTAATAACTTTTAAATGATATACTATATCTGGGAGGAATGCTGAAAATATGAGACAAATGAAGTATATTAGTAGGTAAAGACTTAAGTATACCATCACCAGTATATACGATATGGTAATCTTTTTATATTGTTATTAATTTTATTTTTTCTTATTCCCTTCATTTAATTACTAATCTAACTCAATTTATAAGGGGATCCTGATACGAAAAAAAATTTGCAACCCATCACAGAGAACTATTGGTAGAGGTATATGGATCCTTCAACTAGTAACTAGCCTTCTACAAAGCATAAACTAAATTATGTAAGTAACTTGTTACTTAATGTGTTATTGATTGTCTACTAATTTTATTTTTGCTAACTTTTTATCTATCTGTTTGTAGCATTAGATGGTTGAGATTTGTAACATTTAACTGCAATCTCAAGCATCTTTATTTGCCTCGATTTCCTCGACATAGTTTGCACCACCTCATATTGATGAAACAATAATTGCTGACGAGGTGCTTAGCCTTACGAGAGGCTATAAAAAAGGAGTTGGTCTGAAACTCAAGGGAGTTGCTAGCGCATTTACTACAATAGCTTCTCTACCATAGCAGCCTCATATACCAGACGCATAGCTACAAGACTTTTTTAGCCAAACTCAAAATTATTTGGCTGCGGTCCACTAGTATGAAGAGGTTCTCCGGGCACATCATGACAAGGACAGGCAGTACTATGATGAGAAAATGCATTACATGCCTAACGCATTGTCGACATTGGTTTCGGGATTTCAAATACTTATTCGACTGCCTAATATTGCTTCAAGTGTTCCTCTGATGCCCCCGCGCCCTGCATTGCCTCCGCGATATTGACCTCAATCCTTTCCTGCACCTTCCGAGCCTTAAGAGGATGAAGACGCTACAGACTTGGATCACTAGAGAGTTCTTTATTTTTTTTCTACATTTTTATTTGTTGACTACTTTTATAATATTATTTTGTTATATGTATTACTTTTCTATGTATTACTTTTCTATGTGTTTAGATAATATTAAACTTAATGTTAGTGTTTTTAAGTCTTTCAATTTAATTCTAATTTTATTTATTTTATTTTATTTCTATTAAATTAATTATTTATATTTATTTTTAAAAAATTCAAAACCTCTAGAGTAACGACAAATAGATGTAAATAAAAAGTAAAATTCAAATTTTTTAGCAACTACTATATGTTTAAAATTTTTAAAACGATAATAATTTTTAAATTTGTGCCGACCACAAGTATTGTCGCTATAATATTGATAACGACTGACTTTGCCATTTTTAAACTAGTGCACGATGATAGTATAACGACGACGTAGGTGTAGCTCTATACCGATGACATATTACTTATTAGTGTGGACATATAGGCCCCATTTATTTAGGGATTGTCTAAGAATTAATGTCTATGTAATCTAATACCGTAAGTTAAACTTCCTACAAATCTCATGTATACATATGTGTACATAAGAGGAATACTAAATGTAATTTTTTTTTCATTTTTTTATATTCTCGAGTCTCAAAGTTTGACACATAGATTCCACTATTCAGTTTAACATTTGAATAATGCAATAAATCACGGTGGAATCCACATGTCAAGCAATGAGACTGAAAAAATGTAAAAAATAATGTAAAAGAGAGTACTGCTAATATTCCTCGTATATATAAATGATTATTCATAGTTATGAACTAGGTCAAATTAACTTTCTTTCTCCATAAAACTGATCATATTATTAATCGGAGCATATTTTTGCATCTGTTACTACCGCATGTGTATTATTGTTTGGTTAGTCTATAGGGCTTTAATTAAATTGGTAAACTAATTCCTCTAGTAGTAATTTTGTTATTAATTACAGAGACTTTGCGGTGTTTTCGGTAACTTGCCTTTGGTTGGCGGATTTATAGGCCGTGGATGTCCAAAGTTTATTCTATTCGATCGTTGTTGTTTATTAAAAAAAGTGCCTAGCAGAAGAATTTTCTATTTTTAGGAATTAAAAATTGAAATTGATACTATTTGCAATATTATCTTGTTTTGTTTTGAATATTAAAAACCAAAAAAAAAAAGGAGAAGGAAAAAGAAAAACGACCATTCAAAAAATATTGAAGAACAAGTTAGTGTATTTTGAGGATAATTGTGCCGATGCGGCTTTCAAACTAATTACATGGAGATCATAATATATACGTGTACGAGATCGGAAAAGAGGTCCCATTCGCTCGGTAACGATAAAGAATATCTAAAAATGGCCAGAAAATTTATCTCAATTTCATATCCTTAAAATAGTGATCAATGTATAATAATAATAATCTTCCACTATGAATATGTACAATATTGTTTCGCGCCAAGCGGGTGCCTCATGTGGGGCACATAATAAACAATTGATCACTAATCATTCTGTCACAGTCACACATACCATTTATACCCCACTCAAAATTTGTTTTTCTTTTTTCTTTGAAAACTCACTCAAAAATTCTTTTAATCTACAGATCAAATTGATTATATACTCACATGGCGCATTAGAAGTAGTGTGGAGTCCACTAGTGATGCAGAAAAACAAAATACAACCTAAACTAAACAAATCCATTGCACACGTTTGGCGCCCATTACGAACAAGTAATTCAGGTGCTTGTCAACCCGAAGTACCACAACTTAGAATAAATTTATTCCAAACACAAGAGAGTCCAAAAGAAAAAGGATATATTTGTATATCATTATTTCAAAAAATACAGAGTATTGATGATTCTTCGGATTATAAACTCTTTTTCATATCTATTTTCTTTTTATATAAGATTTAAATGAGGCATAACATGACTTTTTCTATACATGGAGTTATTTTGCGTTGGTTAATCATTTTGTTACATTAACTTTTTTTTATTTTATCGTTAATATATTCCATTTAGCTAGGTTGAAGATTCGTAGGAGCATGAAATAGGTGCCAACCTGACTACGTGGGATTCTGATGGTTCTCAATCTCTGCAATAATTTGTTTTATAAAATAAATGTGTTGTGATTTTGACATGAAACTAATTATAATAAATTGACTATGCTAAAATCAATGGATCAACATCACAGACTCGGTAACATGAATACTATGTGAATATTAAAGATGTGAATCGATAATTAGAAATTAAATGAGAAGACTTGCCAGTAGAACGGTTACTCAAGGAAGACTTATTCTCACGAAGGCGTCTACCTTAAGCCCATATCAGAAAGCTTTGCACAAAACGTCTTTCCTTACTTATCAAAACGTTTTGAGGCTTCTAGTCCCGATGGATTATTCCCAATTCATGCAAATGAACAAGCCCGGCAACCACATCCCTGTGGAATATGATCAAAACACGCTAATCCAATATTGTACAAGAATATCAAAAGGGTGATATCTTAATCAAATCCAAATAGAAATGACACTAGTACTTAATCTAGCAAGAGCATTCAAAATTACATTTTATTATAAGAGGCATTAATTGAACCTTGCCTAGCTAAAGTAAAATTTTGTACCTGCCGATCATGAAAACATACTAATTTTCGAAAAAAAGTACTTTATTACTACAACATCCCATATCAATCGAACTAATTTTGTGTTCCGGGGTGCTTTTTTTTATGATTGTTGTAGGAAAAAATTAATTAAGTGCAAAAACATTTAATTAATAATAAGCAAGATTTTTTTTTTATGATTGTATTAGGAAAACATTAATTAAGTATAAAAATATTTAATTAATAATAAGCAAGATAGTGATAAAAAATAAAGACAATGACGTGAAAAATTATAACTATATAATTCTATTTGTCAAAAAGTTGTTGGCATCTCTGATAGTTTAATCTGCAAATAAACAAGTATGTATGGTTTCAATGATCATCGCCATATATTATATAATTAGTGTTTCTGGCATAAATGATACTATCTATATAGTCAAAAACAAATAAAAAATAGTTAATTTTCTGATATAGGTGATTTGAGTCATTCAGTCAAAAATATAAATAAATAATACTGAAAATAAATTACAAGAATGTAAAATACTGAATTCAACGTGAACAGTTGCAAACAAGAGTTATATTTATTATAATTCTACTTGCTAAACAACTCAAAGTTACGGATCTAAAAGTATTTAAAGTACTAAAAAATAACGTGGACAGTTTCAAACAAGAGTTGTATAAGCTATAACTTAGCTTGCTAAACAACTTTTTCACACGGATCTGTGAGTAATTTAAATTACAGAATTTAAATGTTAGTTGATAAACACTAGAAACATATGAAACGGGAGAAATTAGTTCAATGAGTAGTCAATACCCCTAAAATCTATGAAGTGATAAGTTAAAGTAATGATAAGTTTTGTGATTAGATTAATCACAAAATTTAGACTTGTAATAAACGAAATTGGTGGAATTTGGGCTATTATGGAATTAACGTATATGACTTGAAGAATATGAAAACGAACTAAACTTTGTAGTATTTGTCGGAGAATTTGAAAAGTATGGCTCTGTTGGTTTTGGACGAAGTTTAATATATATTAGTATGTATACGGTTTATGAACAAATAAGTAAGGAAATAAAAATAGAGAATCGGTTTTGATGAGATAAAGAGAGAGAATGAATGGAATTTGGTTGTAGAAAAAGACAAAAAAGGGAACTTTACATATTAATTTGGTAGTAAAACATATATGGAGTTATAAATGGAATTTGGTAACAAAACATACATGGAGTTATAAATGGAAGATCACTTGAGACGGTTATGTTTATAGCGGAGAGTTGAATCAAATGAAAGAAAAGATGACAGAATTGATAAAACCAAGAATGGTTAAGAAACACAAACTCGGTGGGGAAGGAAAGAAAAGAGAAATGATATATTGAAAGTGATGATGATGATAATTTGGTGGTCAAACGAGAAACAAGAATTCAATGGAACCCGGATTGAAGATGAAATTATGAAACTTTATATATATATGACACAAAAGTTAACAAATGGATATATATGTTACAGTGGAATGAATAAGGAAGAAAAGATTATGGGCTATCATTCCGATCTGGTTAAAATTAACGGCCCATATATAGGCAAAACTTCAAACGGCTGAAATGGTGTGAAGCTTCGGCTGTTACACCTGAATGACTAACCCGTCATTACCAAATCTGAGCAAGCTTAATCATGTGACACAAATGTTATGCCCCGTTTTTTTGGCTCCCAAAAATTCAAATGTTGTTGCTCATGACTCTAAGGTCTTCTATATATACTGCTCACCCAAAAAAATTGAGAAAGACCCTAGAACATGGTGGACACTTCTAGAGTGATCAAGAGAAGTCTTGGCCATGCTAGAAGACTCTATTGGAGCTACTAAATCCTAAAAGGCTCTAGACAAGGCCAGATAGTGCTAGATGAGTTGGACGGTCCTAGAAGCTCCTAAAATGACTTAGAAGAGCCAAGATGGTGGGTGAACCTCTTAGAAGGATCTAGACCATGTTTTGTTCTAAAATTCTCTATGTAAATATATTTGTAGATATTATAACTTTAGTTGAGAATAATCTAGACCCTTTGTAAGATCATGCTACTTGGCACGATCCTAACCCTTAGTTGGTTTAGGCTTTACCTATATAAAGGAACCCTTGGTTTCATTTGTATACAAGTCCCATTTGTGAGAGTTTTAAGTATTCCAAGAGAAATACAAAGCCTTCATTCACCTAAACTATCGCATCCTTACCACTTTGTCTCAAAAATATACTTTAAGTTCTTTTCTTGAGTATTGGTAGACTGACTTAGTGCGACGGACTGTGCTAAGTGCCGCACGATTGTCTAGTTTGAGACTAGGGTCGTGACAACGTGGTATCAGATCTTTGGTTGCTCATTATATCTTGGTGGTTCCATTATCTAAATGAAGACTATGGCTATAACTCCTGACCCTGTCGAAGTTGGTACTTCTGAACGTGGGCGTGATGAAGGGAAGAAGGGTGCTACTTGCGGCAAGTCGATGGACGTGGTGACTAGCTTGGAGGCTAGAGTGTCTCGACTAGAGTCCAACTTGAGCACGTTGGGCAAGCGTGTAGACGATGTAGATGGCCGTTGCGACGGTTTGGAGACCAAGGATGCGGAGAACTACAGCGGCATCAAAGATGCGCTTGATGGGCTAGAGGCAGACTTAAAGCATGAGATTGAGTCCCTTCATTTGGAGATTGCTAAGGTACGAGATCTCTTGCAAAGAGAACTCGGTAATGTTTTACTTAGAGTAGATGAGATGAGTAGTAATCTTGCTTTGTGCAAGCGAGCAGTGGCCACGGGGGTAACCACCACAACAACCATTGAGGCAAGGAAGGTTGAGGTACCTAAACTAAAGACCTTCAATGGTACTCGCAATGCTAGGTAAGTTGAGAACTTCCTATGGGGACTCGAATAATACTTTGAGGCTACCGGTATGACGGATTATGCCGGTAAAATTCAAAATGCTGCCTTATATCTAACTGATTCTGCCATGCTATGGTAGAGGCGGAGACACGGGGAGATGCAATGAGGAGTGTGCACTATAGCCACCTTTGATGATTTCAAAAGAGAGCTAAAAAAGTAATTTTTCCCCAAGAATGCCGAAGAGGAGGCGAGAGGCTGTCTTCGTCGTCTCAAACAATCTGGTAGTGTTAGAGACTACGTGAAAGAGCCAAGATGGTGGGTGAACCTCTTAGAAGGATCTAAACCATGTTTTGTTCTAAAAGTTTCTATGTAAATATCTTTGTAGATATTATAACTTTAGTTGAGAATAATCTAGACCCTTTGTAAGATCATATCACTTAGCACGATCCTAACCCTTAGTTGGTTTAGGCTTTACCTATATAAAGGATCCTTTTGGTTTATTTGTGCACAAGTCCCATTTGTGAGAATTTTAAGCATTCTAAGAGAAATACAAAGCTTTCATTCAACTAAACTCTCTCATCCTTACCACTTTATCTTAAAAGTTTACTCTAAGTCCCTTTCTTGAGTATTGGTAGGCTGACTTAATGCGACGGACTATCCTAAGTATCCCACGATTGTCTAGTTTGAGGCAGGGTCATGACACCTAGCTAAGAAAAAGAGGTCCAATAGCATTTAACACGTGGCCTACCAACTGGGGCTAGCTCAGTTGATCCAAGTCTTGAGGAATATGTGTGTAAGTTGGGGAGGTCAGGAGTTCAAAACTTAGTAGAGTGTATGTGTTATTTTTCTTTAAATTTGTAATAAGTGGTGGTCATTAGTTAAGGCTCACCTTAAAAAAAAAAACACATGGCCCTGTAGTATCGAGCGTACCAACGAATGTGGCCTAAACTTCTAGACGATGTAGCGTGAATTTGACTATGTTCCAATAAGCACTCGTATCAGCAAGTTGTCATAGAGAATCATTAATCTGATTAGTGATTTGTTAAAGGTTTACCAGTGCATCCTCCATGCGATCCTGTCTCTGGATAATATTTTTTATTACGGTCACGGCAAGCTGATCCTGACCAGGATCAACTTGTGCAGCAACAGTGCTTTGGGGTTGGTTTTGGCTAGTTCTGACGTTTCTGGTAGTGTTTCTGGTGTTTGTCATTGTTGAAGAAGCAAAATTGACAAACTTTTTGCTGGAATAACCCTCCTTCTAGTGCCAATTGTTAACGGAGGTTCTGTCAACAACGAATTTAGGAAATTTGCAACATGTGGTTTATGTGTGAAAAAGGCTTGATAAATCAAAGCAAATAAGGAGACGAATTTTATAGTGGTTCAGCCCCAAAAAATATGAGCCTACGTCCACTGTTCTTCACTATTTTCTGGAAAATTACAAGAGTTTCTTTAAGTCTCAAGGTGAGAATAGAAAGAGCATTACAGAATGTAGCGAAGTGTTTTTTATAACAACACTGAGCTCCCCTCATATAGGTGAAGGTGGCTCAATGTTTCCTAATTGTGAAAACGGGTAAGTGTGTGATCAGAAAATACAATTCGAGTAACAATATAAATGGGTAATAACTTTAATGGAATCAATTACTCGTCAAAATTCATCTTCGGTGAGTTTTTACCACTTTTACCGTTTTTACCAACTAAGTAAAAAAATGATATTTACGTAAATTTTTAGTTAGGTAATTATTTTACCCGAAGACAATATATGAGGTGAAATATGGTTAAAAATTATGAATAATTACTGTTGGTAAAAGTTAAAATGATATCTAGAAATGTGTTAAATGTAGAAACATCCGTTACGTAAAAAAATTAAAAAGATAAAACATTTATTTCTCTAACTTTCTACTTAAAAACCATTTTTGGATTGGCGAATAAGATTCTAATTCCGAATCAAATGTACCTTAAGTTTTTCCACAACAAACTCATTTATTTCATCACTCTACGATGTATATGAACATTTTATATCAGTTAAAGTCCTTAACTTGTAAAAACTTTCGGAATCTCTAATTTTGGTGTTATAGAAGGAAAAAGACTATGTCAAAGAAGTGAAGAGGAAGAACGAAGAGATGAAAGTGAAGATATACTGTCTCATAACCCAAAAGATGGAGCTTGACAAGAGACTCATGGAGATGCAGTCAACGACTGACTCGCTTAAAGATGAACAGAGGACCACGGAGGCTGCCATTGAGGAGAAGCAAAACAAAATCAAGTTGCTGAGGATACAACAATTAAGAGATGTCTTATTGAACTTGGTCCTTACAAAACATGAATATTTAGATCAATTCAAGTAAAAGTAACTATGTTTTATGTCCTAGAAAATTATTGTTCTAGAGGATTAATGGTTTAATTGTTGAGATCTCCATCCCAATCCCATAGATATTATTAATGCCCAAATCCTCCTTTCGGAGATGGAATATTAAACAACTTTGGATTGGGGGAGAAATTCAGACACTTACAGTTGCATTCCGTAAAGAAGTCGACGATGACTACTTCATAATTAGAAACCCTAGCAATCAAAGATCAAACGATGTATTGTCGTTAAAAGAAAAGTTCCATACAATACCAGATATCTGCCACGTTTTTCTCCTCCTTTTAGAAGGAATAAACTTTAAAAGACTGCAATATTGTCAACACTGCAAGAAGGGTCATCACCAAGCTTCCCAGAGGCCACAAAAAAAAAAAAAAAAAAGAGAGAGAGAGAATGCAACCGAAACTAAACATATCTGCCTCAGGCGTTTGACTGTCATGACGAAGATCATGTAATTCAGGGGCTTGCCAAGCCAAAGTGCCACAAACTATAGTAGCTAGTAATTAGAAGTTAGTGTAAGATAATTAATAACAAAAATTTGTTACAACATATGCTAATAAGCTTAATTAGTATATGTCGTGTATGTTTAATGTAACATGGAGAAATGAAAGTAGTTGCCATTAGAATGACGACCTAAGGAAGACGTATTCGGATCAGAAAGGTCTTTGCCTATGTCCAAATCAGAAATTTGTGCATATAAACGTCTAACTAGCTTAACTATCAACATGTTTTTTTCATTTTTTTTTCACTAACTAGATAGAGGGTCAATGGTCTTCGTACCAAACACACCTATTTTTTTCATTTTTTCTACACTTTTCCTCCAACTCGTTGTTTTCCCTCACTTTTTCCTCTTATCAAACATAATTTTAGTGGGACCATTGCCCCTCCTTGCTCTACCGTTGGTCGGAGTCATTTTCATAATCATTCTTATTTCTTACACACATTATTGCAATATTGTCATTTGTAATTCTCTATTTTATTTCTTTGATTTTTACTCTTTTATTTTTTTTTAAGTGGATTTGAAAATATTGTTTTTCATTAGTCATTGTCCTTCTTATGCCTACGATGATTTTTATAGTTGCTGTTATAAGTCTGTTGTAATTATATATTTTCGTTATCTATCACTGTCGTTTTCAATCGACTGTTTTAATCATTCTGTTGTCGTTTAATGTTCTTGTTAGTCATTGTCGTTTTCTAATACCTTAGCCTTTTTTTTTTTCTTTTTTCTTTTTTTGTTGGTTTTGTGTCGTTTGTAGTTTTTTTGGGAAAATATTGTAGTTTGTTAGTAATTTTAGTTTTTAGGCCTTGTCGGTTTCGTTGCATTGATCGTTTTGAATTGTCATCTACAAGTAACTGTTTTCTTTTTCATCGATTGTCGTTTTTTTGGTTCGTGACTTGAAAACTGGTGATTTACATATGATGAGTTTAAACTGGAAATCTGAAAACAAGAAATATGTGAAAGATATTTTTTTTTTCTATTTTACACATTTTCTTCCTTTTTTATTTTTTCTTTCCCACCTATTTTCTTTCCTCTCTACCAAACATAGCTTAAATTTTAGTTCTTTTGTCATTTTACATGTAAGAGGAGATATTTTTTTTTTTTTTTAAAAAAACCAATAAATAAATGAATAAAAATGTCCCCGTTTTAACATTTTAAGTGTAAATGTTTCAGATTCTCGTAAGATTTAGAATGTATTACCCTGTTTGTATATGTTGTACATGTATGTAGTAATTTAAATGAGTAGGCATGTATTCCATGTTCCATGAATACCCTGTTAGGATATGGCAATTGACCAAGTGTTCCATCTTGCGCTCTAGTTATTAAATATTTTAACAATGAAATATTTTCTTACTATTTTTTTCCTCTTTTTCTTTTTTTTTTCCCCCTTATTTTGGGGAAGTAGAGATTTAACTCAGACCATCCACGTTGGAACACATTGGAAGGTAGTGTGATTACCACTATCACTTAGCTGAGTGTAACCATTGCCTCAACTATTTCAACATACCAAGATCAATAATTTCTTATAAGCTGAAGGGATGTTATATCATTATATATACGCTTAGCTACAGTAGAGTTGTGTGCCATAAGAATATCCCACTACCAGTAATCCTACCAGTAATCCCTGCATGAACAAGAACCATCTTTAAAACAATGGAACCTATTCCGATCACGCACAACTATCTCTCTATTGACAATTGCTGATATCAGTTTGAAAGCCTCATGGTAGTCCTCACAAACACGAAGATTTTTCCTTATATGAATTGGCGTTCCAGCGGCTGTGTTCATCAACCCAAAAACCAGTGCTAATTTCTCGCTGTGACGGTATAGAAACTTCACCTTTTCGGTTTCCTCCATGTCAAGCAAAACTACTGAAGTATTAGGCACATACCCCTTCAGCTTCATTTTCTCAAGTAGTTTTCCCCACCTCTGGAATATCTCCAAAGCTTGAGGATGGCTCTCATCACCGGCTACAAACTCATGACATATTCCATCTACTGTGATTGAACTCCACCCCGGTGTCTTCTTCACCCCTCTATCTCTCATCAACTTCCTCACTTTTGCAGTGTCTTCCCATCTCTCTGCTTGTGCGTAGATGTTCGATAAAACAACATAGTATCCATCATTAAAGGGATCCAATTCAGAAAGGTGTCTGATTGCTTCTTCAGCCAATGCAATGTTCTTGTGAACTTTGCATCCACCAAGGAGAGCTCCCCACACAACTCCATTTGGCCTGATAGGCATATTCTTGATAAACTCGTGAGCATCTTGAAGGAGCCCTGCCCGGCTTAGAAGATCAACCATACAACCATAATGCTCAATTCTAGGAACTATATCATAATCTCTAGTCATACCGGCAAAGAAATTCCGACCTTCATCTATCAGTCCCATGTGGCTACAAGCATGCAAGAGGCCTAAGAAGGTTACCCAATTAGGCTTCACACCCGCTCGCATCATCTCAGAAAAAAGCCTCAAAGCTTCCTCGGCTTTACCATGCATGGCGAGTCCTTGGATCATGGCTGACCATGAAACAACTGTTCGTTCTTCCATCTCATTAAATACTACTTGAGCATCCTCCAAGCAACCACATTTGACGTACATATCAATGAGAGTGTTGGAGACACGAACGTTCTCACCAAACCCACTTCGACTCGAGTATTTATGAATCCTCCTGCCCAAATACAAGTCACCCAGATCAGCACAAGCCGCGAGAACCGCCACTACAGTTACCTCGTTTGGCTTCAAGCCAACTTTCTCCATCTCCAAGAACAAATTAGTGGCCTCCTTGGGCTTTCCACACTGAACATAGCCAGCTATCATCAAAGTCCATGACCTCAAATTTCTCTCGGGCATCTGTAAAAATAAACCATAAGCTCCCTCAATATCTTCTCTCTTTATCAACTGAGTTATCATGATATTCCAGGTCACAACATCTCGTTGCGACATTTTATCGAACAGCAACCGTGCATCGGCCATCTCTCCGCTCGACGCGTACAAATGGACAATCGTGTTCTGCAAAAACAAATTCGAATCAAACCCAAGTTTCTCCACATACCCATGAAGAATTCTGCCATTTCCAACGTCCAACAAATGCAGACACGCCTTTAAAACAAAAGATAGAGTGAAACTGTTAGGGAAAACATCAAACTGCCTCAGCTGATAAAAGAGCAAAACTGCGTCGTTTGGGCGATCGCTTTCGGAGAAAGCCTTCAAGCACGAGTTCCAGAAGAAGAGGTCTGGCTTCTCTACGCGTTCGAAGATTCTCCGCGCGTAACTGAAACTGGGAGTGAGAGCGCAGACCAAGGCGACTTGGGTGAGAGGGAGGAATGCGAGGGGAACAGAGTTTTTGATGAGGTGGGCGTGTACTTGTTTGAGCTCAAACGGTGTGTTGAAGCTACGGAGAAGATCAGTCTTGGGGTCTCGTGAAGTGGGTAAGTGCGAGTTTCCATGGTGAAGACGAAGATGGAGATAAGATGAGCAGAGCATTTCCCCCGTGTTATAATTTGCGCCACTTTATTGCAAAGGAATTACTGCAGTTCGTATGAGATAAGAAATGAAAACCAAAAATGAAAAAAATGAGTTGAACAAAGGCGATATTTATAATTAATTGATATAGGAGGGGGCGGTCTTTGCAAATAAATCTACACTCTCTCCCTCTCTCTACGTAATGTTGTGTTCTATTCCATCATCCATGTGTTGAGTGTTTTTCCTACTCTCTCTCTCTCTCTCTCTCTCTCTCTCTTTCGCAGTTCTTGTTTTCTTCTCCTATAAGGCCATAACCACCTGTCCCAATCCGGCAGTCCCAGCATTATTTCTTTTCCTATTTTGGGATATGACCATTTTTATTTATTATTCATTTTCCAAAAAATGAAATACAATTGAAATTAATTTTCGAGATTCTTGCTTAATGCTCCTCTTACCTTTAGAAGAGATTCCCTTTGGAGAAGGGATGTTATTACGAGAGGCATGCAATGGTTTAGTTTTTCACGGCAACGACAACAAGAATCTGTTACCAGTGTTGTCATTGCTTTGTTCATATTAGTCACGGATTGCGAAACTCTGTCCCTCTATTTCTATTCAGTCCTATGGTCCTTTTATGACTTTAGGTTGTTTCTGACTATTGGGATTCAGTCGGTTTCTCTTCTATTACAGCAAATCTAAATGTGGAATGAGGCTCACTCTTTTTTGCTTCTTTTCTTTTCGTTTCTGAAAAGTTTCTGATATTCTTTTTCTAGCTTTAACGAAAAGGAACTTACAAATTGCATTTGAACAACATGAGACAGCGAAGGCAAAAACTTCAAAGAAATTGATCCAGAAAAGAATCAATAGCTAGGTAACTTTCTATTAAACTTCAATGTCAAATTATACTTCAACTATA
This sequence comes from Parasponia andersonii, assembly GCA_002914805.1. Lineage (NCBI taxonomy): Eukaryota > Viridiplantae > Streptophyta > Magnoliopsida > Rosales > Cannabaceae > Trema > Trema andersonii. The sequence continues at coordinate 261,808 of JXTB01000446.1, forward strand.
GACACCTTGTCTCTATTGCATATGCGGACACGGAACGAAAGTTGACGCAGTACTTGAATTAACCAAATGTTAGTACGTATGTTGACATTCTTTTTGGGAAAACCGTATGTTCACAAGCAACCTTCAGCGTTGTATAAAGCAATTTAACTTGAAAACTAATAACAATAGTAACAGATGAACCACAAAAGAATGAATCTAATACTAATTCTACGGCTACTAACTTTTGATTTCAAATGTTTTAATGATTCAAACACTATTCAAGTTTCTGACAGATAAGAAAGTTAAGCTGGAAATGACTGAAAAGTTGATTTCTCATGGAAATATTTCCCTCACAAAGGTCAACCTGATTTTCATATTAGTCAAGCCCTGTAGTCTGAAATCCATCATGAACAACTCTGTAAAGCATGAATGCCAACCACTTGCAACAATTAATTGACAAAATTGCTAACAAGGCCAAATCACTTAAAGAGTTCTGGGTTCAGCCAATCTCTGCAGTTTACAGAAAAAGAACTGATCAGCTAGGTAAAGTGAAAATCCTCCAATTTGCATTAGATAACACATACAAAGGCAAATCAGTTGACAAACAAGAATTAAACGACTGCAACATAAGGCACTCACTTGCTAATGTCATCAAGGTGGTCATCAAAATCTACAACGTCTTGCCACTTTTCAGTGGAAATATAATCCGAAAGGACCACATTTGCTGATGGCTCCTTAGTGGTCAGAAGGTAGCCTCCATCTGATCCAACAAGCTTCCAGTTTTTGGATGCATCCTTTGCGTAAAGCTGGATTTAGGAAATGAGATTTAAAAAAAAAAAAAAAACAAACTTACTTTTGGCTGTAAGAAAATTCAGAGGAACAAAAGAATCACCACAAAAAACTTTTGGAAACTTGACAAAGATGGGAAAAAAGTTTCAGATTCAGATTCCACAAATTAACCAATGAAACGAAACAATGTAAATAGCTACCACATCATTCCCAAACTAAACAAAGGGCAAACTCAACCTTGTAATATGATGTACTGAACAAAAGCATTTGGCAAATTCCTTACATATCAAACACACAGAATTAACATAGCTCCTCACCAACTAGCACAAATGGTTTAGTTCTTCCTTAGCCCATAGATAATAGATCACAGGGTCACATTCAATCTCCATGCATATTTAGGCCAAATAAACAATGAGAAACTCTTTTTCACATTTGGAAACCAAATAAAAGTTTAAACCCAATACAATATAACAAATCTAAACAAGACCCTTTACGTAATTACAAATGGTAATCGAGTCCAAAGCTCCATAAAGATTCCCACACTGCAGAACAACGATACTAACCTGCATAACAGGGCTCCGATCCTTAACCTTTTCCAAAGCTGCAACCCTTTTATTATCCAGCTACAAATGACAAAAGTGGGCAAACAGGAAAAAGTAAAACCAAATCAAAACCCCAACAAAACCACACAAAATTACATTCTTTTAGAAAAAGAAGAATTTAAAAAAAATAAAAATTAGAGTTTGTACCAAAAGAATAGCCGCTTGAGGAAAGTAACGGGCGATTTGGTCACCAATATTCTTGGCCACACCACCAAGCTCCAAATCATCAAACCTCTCATTGGCGTGAAAATAACCCACAATATTCACTCCTTTTGCCGCATAGTACTCTTCTATCTGACCCAATTCATGCACTCAACAGTCATTATTTTATTTTTTAAAAAAAATCCCCCATTAATTATTCAGTTCGCCTAGTATTGAATTTACTAAATTCAACGAATTCTATATACACAGATCAATACATACATACATATACATGGGAATTGGAATTGAAAAACATATATTGACTGTGCTAAATTCAGCGATTACACTACAATTAAGAATCTAATAGGAATAAATACACGCATATATATATATATATATATGTGTGTGTGTGTGTATAAAGAATTGGAGAGAAAGGTTAGATCTTGAGGGGAAAACGAACCAGAATAAGGGAGATCTCGAGCTGGGGGAGGAGGCCGATATGGGAGTGGAAGAGAGGGACAGAGTCGGTGATCTCCACGACGTCGTTCGTGGGGGAGACGCGGCCGAGGAGGACGCCGTTGACGGCGGAGGCCTTGTGCTTGAGGGCATGGAGGACCAGCTTTATGTACGCGTTCTGACCGATCTCGTACCTCAACTCGCCACCCATGACTCAGTGAGTTCGACCTGTACCTGAATCGCCTCGGCTAAGCCCCCCAACAAGATCTCCGAAGGTCGAGTCTTTGACCGATGATATACTCCCAAAGAGCTCAACTCTTTTTTTTTTTTTTTTTTTTTTTTTGGGGGGGGGAAAAAATTGAGTGTGTGTATCGTATGTGTGTTTGTGTGTGAATTTAACGTTTGAGGGTAACACTACGGAATCGAATCTTGAGAAAGATACCAAACGATGTCGTTTCAATTCTCATGTTCCTGTCTTAATATTTTTTGCGTTTTTCTTTTTTACATTTTGGGATACTTAACAATTTTCTATCAATAAGAGGAAATTAGAATTTTTTTTTATGGTAGAGTTTTTAAAAAAAAAAAATTTGAAAAATTTCTGGATTTTTAATTGTATAAAAATTTTCAGAAATATTATAAAAATATCACTTTAAAAAATATCTATAAAACTATTACTGTAGCGACTTGATGAGATAATTAAGATAATTGACTAAGTTATTTCATCGATTATCTCAAATACCTATTAGAATTATCAATTTTGAAAAATTATACTTTTTTAAATATTATTAGAAAATAGTATTTATCTAAATAAATCTAAAATTTCTCAAAAATTTTGACTTATCAGGATTTTTCAATTTTCCAATCTATGAGCCAGGATTTCTGTAAGAAACCACTGTGAATAATTAGCCAAATGTATATATTATCATAAATTTGTCACAAAGTATTAATTTTTTACATTTGTTCTTGTGATAGTTTTTTATCATATCATGTGATCATTTTTTATTGTCAAAAGCCATCAAAAATCCGATATAAATTTCTCATTTTTAAAAATACATTGTAAGGATTTTTATCTAAATCTTAATGCAAAATGACCGAATACCGAATTTTGAGTCTAGTTTAATAAATATTTATTTTTTAAATATTATAACAAAATGTCTAGTATATATGTATATATACCAAGTGTAAATTATTATATACCACGCATAAAATTTATACACTCAATATATTAACTGAAATTACTAGATATATTTATCTATTAAATGTAAAATATATATATATATATATTTGGACATTTAGCAACAAAATTTTAAAAATGAAAACATTTATTTTATCAAATTTAAAATATTAATTATTTACCTAAATTTCTCTCTTTAGACTTCCTAATATGGGCTTAAATAGTTAATTACTATTATTCATCATATGAGCTATTTTAATTTAGTGGGCTCACTAGATATCTAATTCATACAAAATTTAGGTGGATGATCAATATTTTAAATTTGATTAAGTAGATATCCATTTTTTAAATTTTATAGCTAAATATTCAAGTATATATATTTTTACACTTAGTAAATAAACATATCTACCAAATTTAATTACTGTGTACTATGTAGGTGTATACTTTTTTATACTTAGTATATAAAGTTTTATATTTAGTATATAAATATATATATACCAAATATTTTGCTAAAACATTTGATAAATGAACATCTAGTTAAATTGAGCATAAAATTTGGTCATATTTCTATACAGTCCTAATTTATTAGACTCGTGAATAATTGATGGGTATGGATTTTGCAACGTGTATAGACCCGACACTAACCCAATTCTTAGTAGTGTGTTGACTATTGGGTGTTCAGCATATAAAGAAACATAATAGGGTTACTTACAACGCAATTTCTATCCTCAAACCAAAGGATTCAAGTATTCTGCCCCTCAACAATTAGTTCCTAATAATTTGACGGATGCTCCTCTTTTGCCATGTTTAGGATGATTCTGACAAATCTGCCTCATATTTACTGATGCGTAAAGGTATGGAGAATAATGGAGTTACCAAAGAAAAAATAATAATAAAATAAAATTAGCCACCCTTATAATTGATTAAATTTGAAACATTTAACTTTAAAATTTAATTCATTTTCATTTCCCTACTAACTTTTTCCATCTTTATTACCAATTAACAAACATGCCCTAAGAGGAGAGTTTGATTTTACTGATCAGCAAACATAACCAAAGACATTTTTGCTTGGTATTCCAATTTTTACATCTCGATAAACCTCGTTAAAGCATGCTGCCGTTCAATCCTAGATAAATAGATGACAAAGTTTTGGGCTTTGGCATTCAATATGTTTATTTATCATTGATCTTCGCATCCAAGTTGGTTGCTAGTAATGAAAATGAAAAAGAACCAAAGCTAAAGTACATCCAGACCAAAAATAGAAGCAGAAACAAGATTTGAACCATTAGCCAAAACGCCAAAAACGAATATAAATACACCCCGCAGGCAAATGATAAATTCGATAACATATTAAACAAGATTTATTACAAGCTTTTCCCCATTAATTTTCTCTACTATAGGGTGTAAAGTACCAATTGTGATGTAATGAAGATATACATAACACAAACAAGGAGATTAAGACTTGGAACTTCCACAAAGCCATTCGGCAAGTCAAACTGATGGGACACCAGCTGTCCCAGTATTAAATCCACTTCAACAGCTATTTACCACCATCAAGAATTTTATGACAGCAATATATCAACTAAAATCGAGTTTATTGACATATCTAAAACAAAAACAATCTAGTCCTAGAATGGTCCTTGAAATTAACTAGTACTAGAGACCAAATTAAGAGAACCAATCGAAAATGACATCATCTAAAACAGCGTCTCATTCATTTGTTCCTTGCGTCTAAAAAAACCAATTTGGCCTAATCTTATATTATAAACTAAACTAAAAATGACTATCATAAATCGTATTCTTAGTGGCAAAGGAAGAAATTACTACCTGCATTACACTTAAGGCCTGAATGCCAATGTAAAACTGAAATACTAAATAAGAAATTTAACATTCTAGAACGAACTAAAGTATATTGTAATAAACACCATAATAAGAGACTAAAATGCAAACAGACTATATTTGAATTTAACTAGAAGAGAAAACCACTAGGTTGAAGCAATCTATAGAATGTCTAAGCCATACAATAGAATATAGTCTAATAAAAACTCTTCTGATAATTCAAAGCTTCCCAGGGGACCTCTAGCAGCTGTGAGCAACTGCCTATGGCAAGGAACAAAACTAGAAGAGACTGTTTCAAACTTCTATGGCAAAGCTTAAGCAACAGCATACATAGTTCCTTCATTACTAGCACGCATAAGGAAGGTACTGACTAGTGCACTTCAAATCTACCTTGCATAAGGGTGGTACCGACTACTGCTACTATAGCCTCCCCTTCCATAAAGCCCACCTGCTCCACCATAACTAGCACCAGGGCCAGAGTCATAACCACCACCATAGCCTGAACTGCCATATCCTCCATAGCCTTCACCACCTCGACCATATCCACCTAAACCACTTGTGCCATAAGCCCCACCAAAACCACCACCATAGGGTCCAAATCGACTAGTATAACCAAAGGAAGATTCACCTCGGTAGCCACCTAAGCTACTGCTGCCAAAGCTTCCATAACCACCACCAAATTCGCCACTACCACTACCATAACCATATCCACCACCAAGCCTGCCTCCAAGACCCCCCGGCGTCCTATAGGGACCAGGCCCATAACCCCCATCAAACCCACCATAAGGACTGCCAAATCCTCCATAGCCATCGTTGAAAGAACGAGCCCTAGAATTGCTACCATATGCAGGAGCAGGTGGTGGGTTTGAGGCTTTCTTTGGTTCAGCTTTCTTGATCTCCACCTACAACAAAGCAACTTAGTTAACCTAGGCTCCGCCGCAATAAAACTATGATGGAAGCCCTTTCCTGAGATGACCTACACCTGTAACAACCTCCACCTAAAATTAGAAACAAAGCACTAAAGTAGTTTCTTCTACTAAAAATCTATAGATTGAATATAAAATTTTCTTGCTATAAATATTATTAATGAAATTGGAGAATGCAATGATGCACGCTCAATATTGACCAGGAGTCTATGTACATGCCGGTTTCTTGTACGCCATTCAAACAAGCTCACCTGAGTACCAGCCATATCAATCATATTTCCCTTGGACAAAATTTCATCTACAACTTCTTCACTGTCAAAAATTATAAATCCAAATCCTCGAGAGCGATTGGTTTCATGATCACGAATAATTTGGTGCTCCACAACTTTCCCATACTTTGAGAAGAAGTTTTTTAACTCATCTGACAATTCAAGAGGGTCATCAGTAAGAAAATACCCATAAGTGAGATCTACTTGAAATAAAAAGCACATACATCACCTAGAATTGCCCTACAAGCACGCTACCTTTCCAAAAAGATAAAACAAAGTAAAAAGATCGTAAATGTCCTCCTACCTTCCGTAACCAATGAGGGAATCCCACCAACAAATATCTTCTTTGTTTTGAAGTCCTTTGACTGACCTTGGCCTTTAGGGATGGTTCTTTTTATCTCAACCTGCTCCATAGTCAACATCAGTAAGTGTCTCATAATGAATACAAGATGAAAGGATTGTTAATTGAGGCTCAAATTTAACAACTACACCTTTGTTTATCCTTGTTGGATAATTAACAAAATCAGTTAAAATGAAAAAAGGCGCAAAACTATATCGAAAACAGTACCTGCTTCCCATTAATAACGTGGGTATCCTCAATAACCTTGTCAACAACTGAAGGATCAGCATAAGTAATAAAACCAAAACCCCTCGGCTGACCCGTGAAGCGGTCCTTCATTATGACTGAGTCCACTATCTCTCCATATTTTCCAAAGTGCTTGTTGAACGTAGCTACAGAAAACAAAACAAATTTCACCACTTTGGCAATAGAAAAACACACCTCCCAACTTAATATGGAGCTAACCGAAGATTAAACTAGACCCTCCACTTCAATAACACCCAGAAATTCGATTAAAGACTAAATAGGCCCTTCACTTCAATTACACCCAAAATTCAACTAAGGGCTAATTGCAACTAAAAAAGTAATTCCTCTTTCCTTCCTATATTCATGTAATCTCAACATATATAAAAAGGAAAAAAAGTTAGAAAATACATGATGCAGTACTTGATCATGCAGCTCAAAAACAACATAAAAATAAATACTCATAGAAATTAATGGGAATGCATATGTGTTGGGGACTAACCGTAATTGGTATCTTTGGCCAATCCTCCAATGAAAATTTTCCTGCATTTATCAAAGAAAAGATCAAATATGAGTTATCGAAAAGAATTTGAGAACAAGATAAATCGCGAAAAGAGGGGAAACAAGATCCAAGAAAAACGAACCCAGGACTAGCACCGTCGCCTGTGTGTGGATTATCGTTCTTGGATTTGGAACCCATGTTGTCCGAGTCCGGAATTTTCTCGAGAAAGTGAGGGAAAATCTGTGAGAAAATCGAGAATTTAGGGATTTCACAGAAACAAAGGAAGAGGATTAGGGTTTATGTGTGAATCATTGCGAGTGGAGGAGAATATATATAAAGAGATATGAATTCTGTGTTGTATTTTACGAATTGTCGAAATTGCCACCGACGGACAAGTAAATAGCCATTCACACCCATCGACTCAACATGCCACGTGTAATTATCTAAAGAAGGACTAGATAAAGAAAGCAGCGGCCCCACGGGACTTAGGCCTGTCCTTCTATAATGTCAAGACGGGTCGGACCATCTTGGTACCGTAGATGGACTAAATCGGTTCGTTTATTGTTTGTGAGTTGGGTTAGGTTATGATATCGTGACTTGAGAATCAATTCGGTTTTGCCACCGAAGTTCGAATGATCCCACGATAACACAAACCCACGATAACACAAAGTAAGTCGGCCGATTCTAACCCATTAAAAGCTAGCTCATCGTTGGTTTATCTATTTTGGATCATTCTTCTTTTATTTTTATATTTTTTTTTAATTTTATTTGTATAATCTTAAAAATTTTTAATACTATTTTTCTTTTTTAAACTAATGTTTCATATTATCCCACTAAATTTAATTTGTGAGATTTTTAATAAAGTAGTCATAAATAAAGAATTTGTTAATGATTTACATAATTATTTAGTTCTATTCAAATTAATTTTTCTAATATTACTAAATATTTTTTTATTATTTATATTAATTAACACTTAAATTAATTTATAATTATATGTAAAATATTTAGGACTTAATAAAAAAATAAATTTAAAGTTAAACAAAATGTTTTTTTTCTTTTTTTCTTTTTTTGAAATAAAAAATAAAATTCATTGCTTTCCAATTTATTATATATGACCAATTGATTTATTACATTGTTGTAGTATGATTTTTATTTTTTATTTTTTAAAAAAAAATGTTGCATGATTTTAAATCACATGTTACCTTAACATAGAATTATACTATATTTCAAAAGAAAAAAAAAACTTATGATTGTACTATTTATAATAAAAGTTAAAATCATGCGATATTTATTTGCGAAATTGCGACGCATATTGTGCATATCAATACAAAAATTGGTACCTCTATTTAGCATCTATGTGTTTTAATGTTATCTTAGTTAAATAATAATTTACTTGAGTTGTGACATATTATATTATCGTAATTCTCCTAAGTAAATCTTCCTTGTGTTTGGAATATAGAAAAATATTTCAAATCTCAACACACTATTTTTCATAATTTTTTTTTCGAAAGAATCTCACACCTTTTTTTTTTTCATCCTCGCACTTTGCTAACAAATATGTAGTTCATAGAAAACAAGTACGAGTATCACAAAATCGATATAGAAATGGTTGTAAGACGGAGAGATAAACTTATCACTACTTTGATAACAATTACAAACTCTTGCACACAAAAATCCATGATCAATTACTTTTAAAAAAAAAGAAAAAAAAAACTCTTCAAAGAAAGAGGAACTAAATTAGGGCGGATCGGGAGAATAGTTTTTCAATTACAATTCTTATCTCTGAAAATTAATCATAATACTATCCTCACCCTATTAATCATTCTTTTGGATACGGAGACAATGTAGATATTAACCAATGAATAACGAAGAAAATCGTAGTTACTTATTATCTGTTGATAATAATAAAATATTTTAAAAAATAAGATTAAAATACTAAATTCTTTTCATAATCAACAAAATATTAAACACAATAATATATTAATAATTTTTAAACTCTAAAATTTAAATATATAAGTATATATAACCCTCTAAATTTATTATTTTACCAAAGATATAAGAATATAAATAATATAAAATTAAATGTATACTTATATGTATAATAATTTTTCTGTATAAATATATATATACATATATCGGAGCGAGTACAGTGCGAATTATGCTAATACTGTTCATGCACCATATTCACATAATAATGGTGCAGTTATTCCCACCACGGTCATTTTTTATGAGCAATTTTTTCCCTATCTATTCAGATCGAACAACTACAAATACCTGTAACTATAAATTATATTGTCATTCCTATATAACAGCATCATAAACTAATCAAAACCTAAAGGGACTTACAAATCAAATCCACCTATATTTGCATCAGTTAATGTGGGGCTGTGACTGGCTCCTTTTAACACTGTCTGTAAAGAAAAGGTAACAAAAAATAACATCCTATTGACGAATGACACAAAATATTAAACGACACTAAAGTTAATTTTTAATTACGACTGCTAAGTTAATTCAATAATATAATGCTCGTTATCTCTCATAATTCATCATAACAAATAATCATTGTTTTGGAGTGTGATAAAATTTGTATAATTAGTCATTAACTAAAATATTAAGTAGTAAATAATGTGATAACCATACAATATAGGCTCAATTAAGAAAATTTGCTACGACTATGCCAAATCATTTAAGGAAATTGTGCCACATTACTACGACACCATGTATTACAAAACTATAAGGCCATGTGTCAAATCTTTATTGGACCTCTTTTATGGTATAGGTGTCAATATTTGAAAGTCTTTCCCTTAGAAAGTGACACATCACAACACATGTGTCAAGGTGTTCAATAACTATCTTGCATGCTCAAGACATCTGTCAAGCAAAAGTGTCAAACTATTGTAAGTTCAAGATTTTTTATTTTCAAGTGGGACTTAACTAATAACTTTCACCTGATACAAATTAAAGAAAAATACTTATTACTATCCAATCTCCACCCTACCCGATATCCCTAGTGTGACTCGAACCTAGAACCAAGATTCTAAATAATGGGTGATCTTACCACTTGAGCCAACCCACTTCGTCAATTCGAGAATTTATTCTCATATGTCTCACTGTTTTCACCTCTTCAACATGTGCCTATATATAGGTAGTGTTTCTTTGTTACGGAGGGATCCAAGAATCAATACAAATACCCATGTTTCTCATTAATCTCTGGCTGCCATATTTACTACCAAAGGCTTCTTTTCTTTTCTTTTTTTTCCCTCTTTCTGTAACCCATCTCTGTATCACTAATCCAACCAATTCACACGTACATTTACATAAGTTTCCCGACTCTTTTCATATATATATATAGGACACTAATCTAGTAGGTATTTTTTTTTTTTTTACCTATACATAGGTATCAATTTGGCCAATGAAAATTTAGCATGCACATT
>JXTB01000446.1:273058-289313 GCA_002914805.1 Parasponia andersonii
AAAGCAAATTAGAGTGCGAGTATAGCAGTGTGAACATATAAATGGCCGTCAATTAGAGTAAGTTGAAAGAGAGGGGGGAGATTATATTAAAGATAATAAAATCTACTAGTTAATTAAGGCTAATTATAAACTAGAAAGTACCAAATCTCCATACCCATAAACGAAGAGAAAACTACCATTAAAATTATGCACTATACATTAATCGAGGTAATTACGAACATAGAACTACTTATTAATGAAATGAATTTATGATTCCTTACGTTCAAGATTGATCTATGATATTAACATAGTGGCAAAGGTAATGCATTTGCATGCACTATTGGCTCTTTATTTTTCGGATTGATCGCACTGTACTCAAAACGTATAGCCTCCTCGTAAATACTTCTTGTAGTTCTACTCACTATGATGGTATCAAAAATACTTGATCGTTGCTGCTTCTTCTTATTCACCACATTTTTCTTTAGACTGTGAGGCTGAAAATACTTTCGAGCGTGACAAGCCACTTGTGATGGTAATCTTTCAATGAATGTATATTTAGATGTCATTCCATTTCCCTTTATTAATAACGTCTAGTCCGAAAGAAAAATCTTGTTAATTTACGTATGGATAATAACAAATATTACATATAAAATTCAAATTAGGGCACATATACAAAAACTTAGAAACTCGAACTAATTATTTGTTTAGATTCTGTTGTGCGGTCTAAAATCTATATGTTGGTCAATGCCAAAAAGAAAAAGTTAGCAATCGAGTTGAACGCATCAGGATATATGTGAATTTTTCTGATCGAAGTGTGACATCTTCCGAATGAGTTAAGTACGACCAGTATGAAAAGGAAACTAGATCAAGCTTTATCAAACGGGTAATCTACAAAGAAAGAGAAACAAGTTTCTTAATGAAGATTGACTAATCATTTCATTTAAGTTATTACTCAATTATATTATTACTCGAATTGTATTTTCTGATTACACACTTACCCGTTTCACAATTGGGAAACATTGAGCCACCCTTACCTATATGAAAGGAGCTCAGTGTTATTAAAAAAAAAAATACTTTGCTATATTCTGTAATTCTCTCTCTATTCTCACCCTAAGACTTAAAGAAATTGTTGTAATTCTCCAGAAAATAATGAAGAATATTAGACATAGGCTCATCTTTTTTGAGACTGAACCACTATAAAATTCTTGTCTCCATATTTGCTTTGATTTATCAACCATTTTCATACACAAATCACATCATGCAAATTTCCTAAATTCGTTGTTGACAAAACCTCCGTCAACAATTTAGCGCTAGAAGGAGGGCTATTACAACAAAAAGTTTGTCAATTTCGCTTCTTCAACAATAGGAAACACCAGAAACACTACCAGAAATGCCGGAACTAGCCAAAACCAACCCTAAAGCACTGCTACTGCATAGGTCGATCCTGCTCAGGATCAGCCTACTGTAACCGCACCAGAAAATATTATCCAGAGACAGGATCGCATGGAGGATGCAGTGGTAAACCTTTAGCAAATCACTAATCGGATTAATGATTCTCTACGATGACTTGCTGAGGGATAGATAGTGACTCACCATAGCACGAACATCTCAGAGATCGTCTTGCTCAACGACCTAAGAGAGGAATTCAGATCCTAGAGACAGGGTACCACGACCAGCACAGAGCCCAGCAGGAGCACCATAGAGATCGCACCTCCAAGGAAAAAAACAATGTCGCAGACTTGCCTTAAGAATCTGGTACTGAGAGTTTGAGTACTGATAGTGATCGTAGACAACCTTCTCGGAGAGCAACCGTTAATTGTGATTGTCTAAGTAACGAGCAAAACTGTCAATCGAGGAGTGTCTTTGAAATGATTAGTAGGGAGTCAAGACAGAATCCTGCAGACCTGAGACAATACCTAAAATAGCGACATAGTTATAAGCGATCCACATCACATCATAATAACCGAAGTCGATTTCGTCGCACTATTACATTGGAATTTTCACAAAGGTCGCAGCAAACCCTGCCTGACCAACCTATCTTATATCGTGATAACGACCAAAGGCCACTTTTGCCACCAGTAAGAGATAATGCTCTTCCTCCAAACATCGATGTTCATAATTTGAGGATCGTATTAAATGCACTTGCTGGCTGGGACGATGAGCTCACTGATGGGTATCGACAATCTCTATTTAACGAAGAAGTTCGAGCTACTGCCTCATCTATTGGATTCAAATTTCCTACCATAAACACTTTTGATGGAAAAACTAATCCATAGGATCATATGGATCACTTCAGCGACTTGATGGAACTCTATCGTGTCGATGACTTCGCACGTTGCAGATGTTTTATTGTAACTCTCACAGGAGAAGTGAAGAAGTGGTTCCGAGGACTTAAGCCTGGTTCAATCTTGTCCTAGTAACAACTTTAGCTACGTTCTTGAGGTAATTCCAGGCTGTGAAGAATTTTACTATTCCATTTATCAGTTTGTCTGCTATTCGGTAAGGTCCGGAGAAAACTCTATGATCTTACCTCAACTGCTTTACCTCAGAGTTGGCAAAGGTCAACAACCCACCTAAAAGGGGAGTTTTAACTCTAATAATGGTCGGGGTGCGACCAAAGACTAAATTCTGGGAAGAGTTATTTGAGCGAGAATACAGAACCCTTGAAGATTTCTATCAAAGAGTTGGTCGGCAGCTGAGGTTGGAATCTTCACGCGAGAATCTTCATAAGACGAAGAAAGAAAGAGAAAAAGATGATGCTAAAGATGCGACCACGACCAACAATAATAATAACAAGAAGTAAAACAAAAGGAATATCGAACAATCAACTGAGAAGCAGCCCGAACAGAAAAAGCAGGAGATTCCAAAAGCTCCAATGAGATTCAACAACTATACTGAACTGAATGCACCCATAGATCATATCTATATGGTCACAAATCAACATGAGCGATATCGTCAACTGGAACCGATAAAACGGGATAGAGTGAGGCGTGATCCTAATAAGTTCTGCTGGTATCACAATGACATTAAACATGATACCAATAACTGCTATGCCTTGAAGGATGAAATCGAAAGATTAATTAAAGAAGCGCGGCTGCAGCAGTACACCAGGCAGAACAATAAAAGGAGAGAAAAAAACCAACAGCAATCTCCAGAAATTCAACGTAAAGTGCGAACTATTTTTGGAGGACTGCTTGTTAGTGGAGATTCAAAAAGGGCGCAAGATAGGTATGCACGAGAAGCTTGACGGTAGCCATTGATCGATGTCATGCACCTTGAGCAACGACCACAAAAGCTTCAACGGGTAGCGGATATGGATATTACCTTTATATAGCAGGATGCAAGGGAGGTCCATTACCTACATAATGATGCATTACATAAAAATCAATTGTGGAAGCACGCAGTTATGGTGAGCATTGGTCGATAATGGAAGTACTGTCGACATCCTGTACCATGACGCCTTCAAGAAGATGGGGTTGAGTGAAAGCGAGCTAAAGTCCGCTGTCACTCCATTTTACGGATTTACTGGTAATAGCATAATGCCTAGGGGCATGATTGAGTTAATAGTCAACGTTGGAACTTATCCTAGGGTTTCAATGGTAATGACTCAATTCTTGGTTGTAGATTGCCCCTCTACATTCAATGCTATACTAGGAAGACCAACACTGAGGGAACTTCGAGCAGTTACTTCAATTTACTACCTCGCTATAAAGTCTCGACTCAACATAGAGTAGACGAAGTGCGAGGTAACCAATATGACACGCGGACTTGTTATAATAATTCTTTAAAGCTCGCAGCAAAAGATATGACACCTCGCACAATGATAGTCCAGCTACAAGGCGAAACGTCAAGTGAAGCGTCAATCGAAGACCTCGACCCTCGAGAAATCGATGGAGAGGTCAAGACTGGACCTATTAAAGACTTGGAAGATTTGTCGATTGATAGGTCCTCGAAGGTTCTAAAAATCAGAGCGAAGCTTCAAGAACCCATGCGAGCTTCATTGGTTGCTTTTCTGAAAGCAAACTTGGATATCTTCGCATGGCGACATTCGGATATGGTAGGGATTGATCCGAATATCCTGTGTCATTGCCTTAACATAGATACAACAAAGAAGCTTGTACGACAGAAAAGAATAGCCATGAATCCAGAACGACATGTCGTATTGAAAGAGGAGGTAGAGAAGTTACTCGAAATTGGATTTATCATGGAATCTTTTTACCCGAACTGGCTTACAAACCCAATTTTAGTAAAGAAATCCAACGGGAAGTGGAAAACTTGTATGGATTTCACCGATCTCAAAAAAAATATCCGAAGGACAGGTTTCCCCTTCCAAGAATCGACCAGCTTGTAGATGCAACGTCAGGACATGAACTCTTAAGCTTTATGGACGTGTATTCTGGATACAATCAAATCCCCATATATGAGCTAGATGAGGAGCATACCTCATTCATCACTGATCGAGGATTGTACTGTTACAAGAAGATGCCCTTTGGACTCATCAACGCAGAAGTGACTTATCAGCGTCTTATCAATATGATGTTTATAAAACAAATTGGCAAGATAATGAATATATATGTTGATAACATATTGGTAAAATCAAAGAAAGCTGAAGATCACGTCAAGCACCTTGATGAGATGTTCAAAATTCTTTGGAAATATTAGATGAAACTGAACCCCCAGAAGTGCGCATTCGGAGTAGGATCTGGAAAATTCCTGGGGTTTATGGCTAATTAGCAAGGTATCGAAGCTAACCCTCAGAAGATACAAGCACTAATTGACATGCAATCCTCTCGCAAACCTAAAGATGTGCAGAGTCTAGCGGGAAGAGTGGCTGCACTGATTCGATTTGTATCCAAGTCAACTGATAAATGCCAACCATTCTTTAAAGTATTGAAGGGTTCGAAGAAGTTCGAGTGGACGGAAAAATATGAGCATGCATTCCAAGAATTAAAAAAAAAAACTTGGGTTCTCCTCCACTCTTGTCGAAGCCAAACTCGAGGGAAGAGTTATACTTGTATCTCGTTGTTTCCAAATATGCAATAAGTGTTGCGTTAATTCAAGAAGAAGAAAATATACAGTGACCTGTATATTATGTAAGTAAAAGATTACTTGATGCTGAAACAAAATATCCATAGATAGAGAAGTTGGCATTAGCACTCATCATCGTATCCAGGAAGCTTCGACCTTATTTTTATGCGCACTCCATCGAAGTTTTCACGAATTTTTCATTAAAACAGGTTCTGCAAAAAACCTGAGGCTTCAGGACGACTACTTAAGTGAGCCGTTGACTTGAGCCTATTTGACATCAACTTTCGACCTCGCACTATGATTAAAGGTCAATCTCTCACAGATTTTATTGTAGAGTTCACGTATGATGTCAATCTTTCCACAGAAGTGATCGAAAAACCTACTATAGATTTATCAAGATTGTGGAAACTTTATGTCGATGGATCATCAAACATGAATGGAGCCGGTGCGGGCTTAGTGCTAATCAGTTCTGAAGGGCATAGTATTCATTGTGCACTTCGTTTCGAATTTCCAGCGTCGAATAATGAGGCAGAATATGAAGCATTGATAGTTGGGCTAAAGCTCGCACAAGAAATTAAGGTCGAGATGATTGAGGCATACAGTGATTCCCAGTTAGTCGTTTGTCAAGTAGTCAGTGATTATCAAGCAAGAGGAGGAAGAATGATGGCCTACTTACAGGAGGTACAACGACTATTCTCAATATTTACTGCTTATAGCATTCAACTTCTTCCTTGCATTAAGAGTACTCGGGCAGATGCTCTAGCTAAGCTCGCCTTAACGAAAGATGCAGAATTATTAAAAGTGGTTCCTGTCAAATTTTTTACAAAACCAAGTATCAAAGTGGAGCCCAAGTGACCATGCCTATTGACAAAAAACCATCGTGGATGGATCCTATAATGAAGTATCTATAAAATGGCAATCTTCCTGAAAACAAAAACAATGCAAAACGACTTCGAATGAAGGCAGCTTGCTATATCATCTATGATGAGAAGCTTTATCGAAGAAGTTTTAGCTCGCCGTTATTATTATGTGTTGATGAAGAAAAAGCACACTACATTATGAGGGAAATTTATGAAGAAATATGCGGAAATCATTCAAGGGGCAGGCATTTGTGAACAAGATTCTCAAACAAGGGTATTTTTGGCCAACTATAAAGAAGGATACAATGGAATTTTCCAGGAAGTATGACAAATGTCAACGATTTGTAACTGTTCTTAGAATGCCACATATTCCTTTAACTCCAATGACTAGTCTATGGCCATTTGCAATATGGAGAATTGATATTATCAGAATACATCTATTGGCGCGAGGTGGATTGAAGTATGCAGTGGTCGCAGTCGAATATTTTACTAAGAGGACAGAAGCTGAAGCTTTGAGTACCATTTCCACAAAGAAGATGATAGATTTTGTTTACAAATCTATAATCTGTCGTTATGGTATAGCACATACTATAATTTCTGATAATGGGAAACAATTTGACTGCGATGAATTCTGTAACTTCTGCAAAAATTTATGCATTAAGAAGAGCTTCTCCGTTGTTGTTCATCCACAAGCCAATGGATAGGTCGAAGCTATAAACAAGATACTCAAACAGAACCTAAAGACAAAGCTAGAAGAACACAAAGGAGCTTGGCCAGAAGTGCTTCTTGAAGTATTATGGGCTTATCGCATCACTCAATGAACCACTACTAGAGAGAGTCCATTCTCTTTAGCTTATGGATATGAAGCAATGGTGCCAGTAGAAATTGGTGCGAGCTCTCTACGATGATCTGCTAATGAGCAAGATCAAAATAATGCACTAATGAGAATTGAGCTCGATCTTTTGGAAGAAAGACACTAGCAGTCTCAACTACGGATCGAATCATATCAATAATGCACTGTTCGATATTATAATTCTAAAGTCAAAAGCACGGAATTTGAAGTTGGTGATCTTGTTCTTCAACAAGTTCTACCTAATAATAAAGAGCATGGTACTGGTGTATCTGGACCTTCTTGGGAAGGACCATACGTTATTAACGTCGTCATTCGACCTGGGACATACTGTTGGGATTTTTTTTCGAAACAGCAAATTTCTAATTTTAACTTTTTAAGTATAAACAATTTTCTCTTATATGCAATTATGATATTTGCTAGATTAAACTATCTTAGTTGAATAGATCTGAAAAAGATTCCATGACTTTATATGTATATAAAGAAATAAACATGATTAAGTATTAATTATGGAGAGACGTGTTTCTTTATCTAAGTCTAAATGAAGAAGTTTACAATCTATAAATAAAGATGGAATACTTTATTTACCATAGGTTGTAGTATTTGTCTATCTCAACGAGAATGATATGTCTCAAATCATTGAAGTGCCTGACTTCTGATAGAAACACTAATACAACATAAACAAGTTATGTGTATTAAACTGGACCAAGTAATATAAAGAATTGAAGTGCCGTAACTCAATTCTTATATTATCACAAACTATCTCTTAGCATATAGATCTTAATCCTTGATATTTGACTGGACTTGCTTTCATAGGTTATAGCTTTTTGATTTGTTAAAAGACTAACTTCTATGAAATTAGAGATGAACTCTGGTATATTGGAAGTTATGGCTTATGAATTGGTGAGAACACCAAATAGTTAAGGATACTATGCATTAATGCCACTTTAGTTTCTTTCAATATTCATGGAATAATTAAATCTAAGATCTTAGTATTCACTTTGTGAATTGGTTGATAATTTTGTCCAAATAACTATTGAGAACAAAATTATCGACAACATTATTCCTTGATAGAAAGATGATAACTTAAAGGTAAATAGGTATTGCAAGGATATTACAGTAATTTCACCTATCCAACTACGGCATTGTATAGAGATTCTATATATGGTATAGAATATGCTAGATGGATCAGTTAATCAAGGTTAGTTGATTAAATCTCTATAAAAGGCATGACATTTAATCTAAGAGTGCAGTATTGGGCCTTTAGTAGAATGTCCCATTTACTAATAATATTTATATAAATACCATAATACGAGTTATTATGTATTTATCATATTATTAGAGCTTAGATTATTTGGATCCATTAGGTCCCTTGTCTAGCTCAATTAAGCTCATTAATTGGTTAGTGGTATTTGTAAAATTAGTTTCATAAAACTGTATAAAATAATGATTCTATATAGAAGTTGGTATTTTTATAAATAAGATACATGAGTTAGACATATTTATAAAAATAAACCGAAAGCCCAAATTGGAGAACAAGTCCAATCCTAGTTGGACTAGGGTAAGCAGTTTTTAGCCCCATAAATATAAGATATATGAGAGAAAAAACTGTATAATAATTCAAAAGAGTACTACACGCATAGATATAGGGAGAGAGGGAGGAAAATCGGCCAATGCTGAGAAAGAGATGAGAGAAAAAGTTTTCTACTATCTCACAGTCCCATCTCACATCCCGGTATTCCATAGGATCAAGAAGGTGTTCTTGATCGTTCTCCAACAAAGGTTTCGACTTGGTGCCCACTCACCTCATCAACCTAGAACAAGAGTATAAACAAGAAAATCTCGGGCTAGAGGTTTGATCACCATCAATAGGGAGATCAAGGAGGAACACGGTATAAGAGGTAAACCCTAATCTCATCTCTAGGGTTTTGTATCTAGATTTGATTTGTGTTGTACATGATCCTATATATGATGCATATATGTTATATGGTTATGAAAACTATTTTCATGTAAAAATTTTAAAACATAAATCCGCTAATTTTTTCCCTGCTTTCATGATATGATCATATATTTTCCATATCTACATGATTTTCCTAAGTATTAGGTCAATTTTTCCAACACATACAAGCTAGCTCGCACTGGCAGACAAAAGATCAAGCATACTTGGAATGCTAAACAACTTCGTCGCTATTATCAGTAAATCTTCATATATTTTCAATGACCTGAGGGGCATCTTCTCATTCGTCATCATTCATCAATAAAGATGTCATTTCTTCGATTATTACTTCGATTTTATTATCAAGTTATTCCTTTATATTGGTTCATCTTTTATAGTTCTATGGCAGTCTTCGAACACCATAAAATTCGAGGGGCAGTGAGATCAGAATATTATCTCCTACTTGATTCCTAAGGGACTATGCAAACGTTCATTTAGAGGGGTTAGAATTTTAGATCACTGAATTTCTAAAATTTCTCAAAATCTTAGGTTTTCCTCCTCGCTTCATGCTATAGTATGTCGTATTATGCAATTTCCCTCCTCGAACAACAAAGTAACTAAGCAAAACATTCATCGTTCGATGTGAAAATATAACACACATCAGTACAAGAAAAGTGCGTCGAAGAGTGAAGATAAAAGATGCTTACGTTTGCCAACATCCTCATTACAACACTGAAAGCGACCTTGGCTAGTCGTCACTTCATCCTCTCCCAACCATCCTTAGAAGTGAAACGGTCGATGAAAGCCACGCTCAAGCCAGCTTTTTCTGGCAGTTGGCAAAGAAGTACGAGAAACTCCTCATCCTTGTTGGCCTGGCTCGGTCCCTCAGAAGAAGTGGTTGTTTCCTTGGATGGCTCAGGCTGGCTCGTAATTTTAGTAGGCTGAGGAGGAGGTGAGCTTATAAGAACATCCTCGAAGGTGACTTTTCGCTTCTTTGAGGTGTTGACCTTCTCTTTCCCTTTCGTCGAGAGGGGTGGCGTGCTGTCTGATGTCTTAGACTTTGCTATTGACCCAAGAGTGAAAAGGGGTACTTACAGTCCGCTGCCGATTGTCATTTCTATATAAATATGATTAGTTAGCATGCGAGGTATGTAATGCGACAAAAAGAAGGAACAATAGAAAAATTACCTTCTTGCTGCTGAGAAATTGGTGGCGATGGAGCTTCTAGAGATGGTGGTTTTGGGACAGTAGGAGAGGTAGGTGCTTTTCGTTTCCTGGGTTTAAAAGATGAGGCACCCGCTTCTTTTTATTTCCTCTGCTTCTTCTTCGAGCTCGAGGGTTTAGTTAGACGATGGGCAGAGTATGGAAGAACAGCTCCCTTTAGGAACAGTCCGCAAGCGACTAGGTTTTTGGTTTTCCCAAGCTTCTTCCAAGATCGTTTATTTTGTACACTCTTGCGAGCTGCTCTTTGGAGAGTCTAGGATGCTCCTTGTTATCAGTGATGACATATGAATGTGATCAGATTGATATATTTATATAGAGTAAGCTATAAGTTGAAAGTTACCTACCAGGGTTTTGAAAGAAGCTATTATCTGCGTAATCAAAGTGAAAAAATGGATTTTTCTATTTTCCCATATTATTGCGAACTTCATGGATGGTTTTTATTGCTTGATTCGACCACTTGCTCGCATAGAAGAAGCCGAATCTGATGGCTTCGACTTCACTTGGTAGAACCAAGCAAACTCTTCAGGTGTGGGGGATTCTAGACCTAATTTATAGTATAATATGTACAAACCTACCATGTATCTATATGTACTTAGGGTTAGTTGAAATGGGACAACTCCATAATAATCGACGATCGATTTGATATATGGATGAAGTGGGAGGTGAACACCATATCTAAGAACTGCGTCTGAGAATGAGACGGTTCCATGAGGAGGTATGTGTGGTAGATTGAACTCTGTGGGTAAGCGAAGGGGGACATTGATTTTGTAATTGCATACGATCTTTTCGAGCTTATTTGTTGTATAGCTCGTCTTTATATTGGTATATGACCAGTCTCTTTCTACGTAGTTATAACCCCTTACGAATGCAAGGGTATCCCTAATGTGCTGAGGCCATTGGTCTTAAAGGAGGTCACCTATGCGATGACTACTTTGCCTGGTCCCGGTTATTTCTACTTCAAATTGTGGCTCAAGATAGTCCTCAATATCTATAGAGCTAGTGCTTGCATTGGAGAATGACGATTCCCATGAGAATGCATTCTCTTCCCTAAGTTTCTCACTACTAGACATCTGAAAAAGAAATATTGGATGTATTTAGTCCTATGCGAGCATCAGGTGTACTCACTATATGCGAGTAATTTGGGGCCACAAACCTTAGGATTGCACCGACAACAAGCTGTTCATCGAATTTTTTCTAATCAATCTATGAATTCGTCTAAAATTATTCTAGCAACTCTTTAATAATTCGTNGTTTTTGAATATCAAGATTTCAGATCTTAGATTTCTCTTATGGGTTCATCTATCAATCGTCTAAAAGTAATTTATTCGTTAAATTTATGGAGAAATTCTGAGATATGCCTATTTTTAGTTTATCTGAATATGGGGATAGGTTTATGTTCAGATTATTCATGCTCTACGGTCCATCTTTCTATTTCTAAAAATAAATTCTGTGTGATTCATAGTTCATTCTAAATAAGATAAGAATTCTCTGGTCCTATGAACATTGAAGAATATGATTCTTTAAATAAAAAAGAGAAAGAGAATGTATGTTTTTTTCGAAGACTGAAAAACTGAGATATTGCCTGAGGGATTTTGGTGATGATTTTGCCGGAGAAGATGGTGAGTTTGAGTGAGCTGAAGAGCGAATAGGGGTACCGAGAGGATTTCTATCTTATTGACGTTTTGGATTTCAGAAGAAATGAAAGAAAAAGAGAACATATAGATTTTTGATATATATTTCAAGTATCATCAAATCACAGCCGTATATCAAGATATTTAATTTTCGGATCTAATGGCCGAAATTCATGGGGGAGTTAATTTTCGAAATTAAATGAGTATTTTTCGAAATATGAAGAGTTTTGGTTTGAAACATCTTGATTTGAAATAATAACTGATGTCATTGCTATCATCGTGTCTGCTCGAAAAATAGAGAAGTCTCCTCGAGCTTTGCTAATCTCCTGAGAAAAGGCGACACGTGGTTACATCTATCGTGGTCCTGGAAAAATAGGATTTAAGAATTGGTGACTCTTCAAGGGTTTCCAGATGACCTCATAATGTCGCATTCTTAAGATCGCACTTATCAGAGAAGAAAGCCTCATTTTGTCCTAAAGAACTAATGGAGCTAGGAGTGGGGGCAATTGTTGTGCAGCCTAAAATCTATATATTGGTCAATGTCAAAAAGGGAAAGTTAGCAATCGAGTTGAACGCATCAGGACGTATGTGAATTTTTCTGATCGAAGTGCGACCTGTTCTGAATGAGTTAAGTACGACTTGTATGAAAAAGAAACTAGATCAAACTTTATCAAACGGGTAATCTACAAAGAAAGAGAAACAAGTTTCTTAATGGAGATCGACTAATCATTTTATTTAAGTTATTACCAAATTATATTGTTACTCGAATTGTATTTTCTGATTACACACTTACCCGTTTTCATAATTGAGAAATATTGAGCCACTCTCACCTATATAAAAGATTTCTCAGTGTTGTTATAAAAAAACATTTCGCTACATTCTGTAATTCTCTCTCTATTTTCACCCTGAGACTTAAAGAAATTGTTGTAATTCTCCAGAAAATAGTGAAGAATAGTAGACAGACTCATCTTTTTTGGGACTAAACTACTATAAAATTCTTGTCTTCTTATTTGCTTTGTTTTATCAACTTTTTTCACACACAAACTATATCTTGCAAATTTCCTAAATTCACTGTTGACAAAACCTCCGTCAACAGATTCTTATATGATCAAAGAATAAAACAACTTACTCATGCTCCACATTTGTCCACTCAGTCGTCATCTTGGTCAGAATTGGTGGTCGTTCATAAGCATTCGAGGGTTGAATATGATCGAAAATTTAATGTATGTTCAAGGGCCGAATATGATTGAAATTATTTCAAGTGCTTAAAGATCGAATATGATTAAAAATGTCATAATTAGCGTTTAAGGATCGAATATGATTGAAATTGGATTCATCAACTCATCCATGGCTTCATCTATGGCATATGACTCATATGGTAAAGAGGCAATTCTCTAACCTTGTTACTCTAACGCTCACCCATATTCTTTCTTATCTCTTAATTGTTTATAATTATGCTTCTTAATTCTATTATCCTTCTTTTTTATCCAATTATTTGTAATGGTTGCAAGTTAATAAATGGGGAACCCAAATTCCCTGTCGAAAGATCCCAACTCAAATTACGTCCGCCCAATGAAATAATGACACCTCAATGAATGAATTTAAAAGTTGAAAGTGGTTAACATAATTAAAAAATAAATAATTAATTAATTGCTTAATGTTTTCACTCGTCGTTAACGTCGTTTCTGTTTGGAGTATGTACACACGTGCACATCCTTGTTTCCATAAAGACAATATGTTTTTTTTTTTTTTTAAGCTTCAAAGGAAAATATCAATTATACAACAAAAAAACCTATTTTTCTTCACTTTATTATGGTAATTTTTTTCCTCTGAACAATAACTTTCTGTGTTAACAAATCTTTTTATAAATAAAGATTAAAAAGAATAACTTATCTGCAAACCATATTATTTTTCTCCAGTCATAAATAGCAAAAGAATTATACCAAGTGTTGTCATTTAAAGAAAAAAGAATCATAAATAGCATTACTAGGTGTTTAAAATTGTGGAATTATGAATTATGCATGTAGTTTTTGTTTTTTATTTTCTCTTAATAGGCATTATGGCCAAAAGTGGAAATGCATACTTAATATTAAATGGATAATGTAAGAGATTCCATTTTTTATCAACTTTTTTTTAATAGCATGTATGAGTTATCATTATTTAATAAGTAAATCATAATTTACTACAAATAGATTCAAAAAATACCAAATAAAATTATAATAACCTAAATGCTAAATAATGGTTGCTTTTTTTTTTTTCCTGGAGTCTTATTTCCATTTTTAGATATATAAGGTTTGTTTTGATTCAAAGATTCTTTATCCCAACAAGAAAAAAAAAAAACAAGGATTCTCCGAATCTAACATGATAAAATATACTAAAACCCTAATATAATGTGGATAATGCTCCGGATTTCACTCCTTATACTTATTATTATTATTTTTAATTATCATTGAAGGATACAGCTCATATACAATTAATTGTTATTAAAGAAATGGATATAAGATGAAATCCGTAACTTATTCATTTCTATTACATTGTTCAATTTTATTTTATTTTTTAAGGAATTGTTCAATTGTTATTATTACTATTATATATGTTGTTATTGTGATTTTGTTTAGAGAGTCATCCTTTCTAATGCATCAATAAAATGAGATCAAAATAATTTAGTGGCAACTGAAAACTCTATTGAATTAAATTTTTTGAAAATAATACATTTTAGGGTCTTATATAAAAATGACCAAATTTTGAGTCTTTTTCGTATAAATATCTAATTTTTAAAATATTATAGTAAAATGACCGATGTATTAATGTAGATACCAAATGTAGAAATATAATATACTCAACTAATTAGCTATAAAAGAAAAAGAAAAATATATATTTTTTAAAAATAAAGTGTAAAAAATAATACATGCACCCCAATTTCCATTTATTTGATTTTTTCACTTTGTGTCCAAAAAAAATAAACTTTTACCTCGGGAGTCGAGTCGGTAAGCCCATTAGTTTTTGTTTGTAAGCCCAAGTTGTTTGATAGGCAACCCAAAATGTAAAATCCCATATGTCAAAAGACCAACTTCTGCATTGTCTGCCCCAACCCCACCCACTAGTCAGAGGCCACTTTTGCCAATAAAAGCTCATCTTGAAAAGGACGAACCAAAAAGAATTGCAAACAGCAACAATTAGAATTGGACAAAGAACTCAATCAAATTTTGTCATTGAAAAGTTGTCGAAATCCAAGTTCTCTTAAAATAAAAAAATAAAAAAAATCTCTCACAATGTCAACAAACTTGTTCCAAGAAATTTCCGGTTTTGGAAAAGTAAATTTTGTCAATATTATTAGTTATGATATATTCTTTGTATTGTTACTATGGTCACAATTAGATTAGTAACCTTGTTTACTTCTAACGTTAAGGTTTAAGTTGTGGAGTTTGAATCTCTTACTCATTTATCTAAAAGAAATACTTACTGTATTTAAGTTTTGTTTGAATTAATCTTAGATACTGACTTATTTAAGTAAATGAAACAATTATTCGGGGAAAAAAAAAATTTGAAGCAAAACTTTCTTACATTTCGTATCTTAGTACGTGGCATTGCTATTAAAATCAAAGGATACCATTCCAGTGTACATAGCCTAAATGCTTTGAGCCTTTAGAAATAAACTTCCCCATTTATAAGCAGCTCCTGTATTGGGGATTTTGTCCATTGTTCAATGACATGATAATTACTTTACATTTTCAGAAGAAACCCTGTATTTTTTAAAAAAAAAATACGATCCAAATCTTTGATTTTAGATTTTTTTTCAAACCTCCCCTTGTTAACATAAAAAGTTTAAAGAACTTAGTCAAAATACAAAGTTACCCTCCATAAACGATAAAAAACTCAAACAAACTAATATAAACCTAAAAAATTGTGAAAAGACAATATAAACTGTAATAATTAATATCAGGATTGATAAATTTTTGAGGTTTATAATT
This sequence comes from Parasponia andersonii, assembly GCA_002914805.1. Classification (NCBI taxonomy): domain Eukaryota; kingdom Viridiplantae; phylum Streptophyta; class Magnoliopsida; order Rosales; family Cannabaceae; genus Trema; species Trema andersonii. Next base: position 288,538 of record JXTB01000446.1, read on the forward strand.
GTTTGGTTGAGTTTTTTAGTTTTTAACTGGTTGCTGAAAATAATTTGAATTTTCATTCACTAATTTTGACCAACTTTGTTGACTATTATCAAATTTGGGGGAAAAAAGGTTTAGAATGTAATTTTTTCAAAATAATATATATATTTTTTGGGTGCAAAAACTGAATACTTGGAGTTAATTAAGTAATTTTCCCAGTAACATATCCATTTTTTTTTTCACCAAGTTAAAGTGAATTACTCGAGGAAAACAGGTACTAACTTGACTTAAATGCAACGCACATAAAATTTTTAGGTCAAAAGAAAAAGATAAGGCAAGAAAAGGGTTAATGATATTAATAGCCGTTATTTTATACTTGTAATATTACTTTGCTTCTTAAATTTTTAATTTACATGGCAATGTTTAATGAATTATGTAATTATTATAATAATGATTCTTTTTTTTTACAAACTTTAAATATTTAATAAAAATAAGTCAGTATAGAGCACACAGTCTAGTAACTATAGTCAGTACTGAGATTCTGAATTTTTAATTTATACGGTAATCTACCAGCAATTATTATAGCAATAACTATTTTTTCGCAAACTATTAAATTTTTAATAAAAATAAGTTTAATGCAAAGTAAAGAGTTTAATAATTATGGCTAAATAGAGGTATTAAAGTGAGCGGGCTAGATGCGAGCTTAGGAGGACAAACAGGTCCAATAATTTAATAGTGGAGCCCAACTTAGCCCAAAACGGGCAAAACGTGTCAACCATTTCTTGGCTTAGTTTAAAAAT